>JAFFSR010000151.1:0-107475 GCA_017163975.1 Anastatus disparis
AAACTCTTTTTAAAATTAAGCTGAGCTCAAATCCTTTTTCGGAAACAGTGATTACAGCTTATCAAAAAATATTATTTTCCCAAAGTTAAAGCGTAATAAGTTGACTCAATTCCAGCTTTAATTATTAATAATGTTTTTAAAGAAAATCAGGTCTCAATGTTTATCACGCTCTAACTTTGGAAAAAATAATATGCCTTTTAATAATGATACAAACAACTATTAACTGTCAATAATACTTTTTATTGCTGGTTAATCATACAACGTTTCAGTCGTATTTATGATGACCCTTTTCAAGTGCAAAAAATTGATTTTAAATTAATTTACATAACTATGAGTAACATTCTTTTCCTGAAACATAACATATAAATACATATAATTTTTTTTACTTGATAAAATTTACAAAATCAATGACAATTAAAATATCAAAGTCTCAATTATAACCTTTCAACTCTCCAAAACCAATAATAAATATTATAAAATCCATTAAAAAACAATTTTACAATAAACATTGCTATTTAAACAATTAATAATAGAAACCATTAAGTAGTATAGGTTTCAGCTCTACATATAAAGAAACACGATCAAAAAAACTCTACTAATGAATAAAAATAATATTCCTTACATGCTCGTACCTACTAATTCGAAAGGATTTGAGCTCAGCTTTAATTTAAAAAAAGTTTCAAGTTTGTAGCTATCGACGCTAAAGAACTATATGCGTTTAAAAATCTAGTAACTTTTTTAGTGATTTTCTTTAATTGCCTGTAACTGGGGAAATATTGAGGTATTTATGACCTATAACTTTAGCTTTTTCCATATTTTATCATCTTGAAAACTTATCCCGAAATTTGAGCAAAATCCGTGATCCGGAGGTGTGACACGCTCCTAGTCAGTACGAAATCAGTATGAAATCATTACCTACCCCCGTTGAAAAAAATCCAATTGGGAATTCATAATGGAATTCCAATGAGAATTTAAATTCAGCGTAAATTTATCGACATTTTTAAGCGATTGAAATATTTTTATATAAAAATTTTATTTATGTTTTAATTGCGACTTACAAAAATATCTCTGTTATTGAGTAAAATAGAACGAGAAGGCAGGCCGAATGATAGTCGTCTTAGACCAAATGAAACTACTAAACTACCAGCTATAAGTTCTAAACTCTTTTATTTTTTTGTGCATTTGCTTGCCACTAACAAGTCAATAAATAGATAGCGTTGTAGCCCCCTGGCGGCTAATCATCGAATATAAATATACACATTTATATAATAGTACTAATAATTGATCACCAGGCAGCTACCACGCTTTCTATCTATTGACTCTCTTATGGCAAACAAATGCGCACAAAAAAATAAAAGAGTTTAGAACTTATAACTGGTAGTCTAAGCAGTTTCCATTTGGTCTAAGACGACGATCGTTCGGCCTGCTTCTCACGTTCTATTTTACTCAATGAACAGAGATATTTTGTAAGTCGCAATGAAAACTTATAAATAAAATTTCATATAAAAATATTTCAATCGTCGATAAATTTACATTGAATTTCTAAAATTCTGATTGAATTACCATTCTAAATTTCAATTGGAATTGATTGGAATTCCAATTGGAAATCAAATTGGATTTTTTCAACCGGTAATCAGTACATAATTTCAACAAAATGCGTAAGAAATTGTTTTTGGAAATACGTGGCTTTTTAGTTCCTAATCAGTATTAAATCAGTACTGAATTCGGAAAAAAAAATTCGTTAGAATTTAGTTAAAATTGTGTACTGATTACGTCCTGATTTCGTATACTGAGTTGGATTCTTTTATTTCCTTATGCAATATTCTTTCCCGAATTCAGTACTGATTTCACACTGATTTAATATTGATTAGGCACGAATTTTGATCATTATTTGTGTTGCGTTATGGAACCATTTTTCAGGACATGCGCATTACTGATTTTGTGTAAATTTTATGTTTATTTTACACCGATTCAATGTTAACCAAGTCCTGATTTCAATGTGAAATCAGTACTGAATCAGTACGAACTTTTTTCAGGGTTTACAAAAAGATTTGAGAATGTGCTTACTCGGAAATTCTCGCAAAATATATAAAAAAAAAAAAAATAATATATATATAAATTCAATTTTGAAATATAAAAATTATAAGCAGTATAATATGTATTAAATTTCAGAGCGTACAAATAATTTAACACTTCATGGAGTATGAAATTCATGAATAAAATTGTTGACTTTATTATTTAATTAGAATTTTGTGAGAGCATCTCAAAAAGGCAGGGGAATTATATGCCAGGGAGATTACCTGATAATTTAAATAAAATTTTTACCGAGTAAACGGTCTCCAACATTCACTGCTATACAAACTTTTTTTAGTTGTACATTTCTACTTTCTTAAACGTCTATTACGTATTTTGAATATGCGCTTATATCATCTGTGACAGTTGAATGTTTAGAATAGGAATTATCGTAGAAAAGGTAACTTGCCTTTAAAAGTGAAATGATGTTTACACGTAAACAAAAATATATTCTATGATCAACAGAGCAATTTTTTTAGCGAAATAAACATATAATAACAATATTTCCATGTGATAGAAATAGCTTATATTTTCATAAGATTCAAATATAACATTTTTCATTATTATTGTTTTTATCGATGAAAAAATATACATCTTTTTTATAATAACAGAGGGTCAAAGAAAATATTTTTTTTCAACCATGCTGCTGAAATGTATGTACGGATGGAAAAAAATATTTTTTGATCTTTCAGAAGTATTAATTCATCTATCCTGTATCTCTACAACGTTTAAAAAAAAATTTATATATGATTACAGACAGGAGATTACTTTCTATACTTTCTAAGGGTCCTTACAAAGCTACATTGAAATTGGTGATTAAAAAAGTCAACGGATCATAAAGTTACAAGCTGAAAGTATATGAAAAATTTAGTGGATTAATAATATTTGAACCTTGTATTGATAGTTTATTAAACGATTACATGTGATTACCCGTTAGAATAGAATCACCCATATATTTTGTATAATAACCTTTTAAAATCAGTTCCATGTTGTCGACCAATTATGGGACTTACCATCATCTATGCACTTGGGGGATAAATCTGCTGAAAATGGTGATGACATTGTAAATTTATTTGCTAAGAAATTTAAAAGTCTCTATGATACGAATAATTTGTCTAAAACAGTACTAAATTTTGATATAAATGATTGTATTTTTACAATGATTCCCTGGTAGAAATTTGCATTATAAACCGGTCATATTTTAACCATTTTTTTTCAAAAATGGTTAATAATTGACCAACAATCACTAGAAAATGACCAGTTTATCTGCTAATAATCGACGGTTAATGGTCAAAAACTAGCAAAATAAAGTCAATCATCAAATAATAATTTTACTAAATATATACTTTATTTATTTTAAAAAAAATTAATTGAATAAAAATAATCACTTTAAATCAAATTAATAGTGTATTTCTTACGGAATCAGAATAATATATTTCTTTCCTGACCAGATATATTTTTACATTGTAAAGTATATCTTTATATTGTACATGTAAATAATCTTTCCTCGACCTACAGGTCATCCTGGCCACCTGGACATCATCTCCAGGAAGAGAATGATATTTTTGAATTTTCGATTATAATACTAGATGTGCATATTAAGTATTCAGAAATATGAGTGACTTCTTTCAGATGATGTTCAGGTGTCAAAGATGATCTAGGATAACGTAGAATCATCTACGAAAAAGTACAGCTAATAATGAAATTAAATATTCAGAAATTTTAGTCACTTCCTGTAGACGATGTCCAGGGGACTAAAGTGACCTCCAGGTCGGCATAACATCATCTACAGGTGAATGCAGCTGTTATTATAATTGGAAATTAAAAAATATCAGTTACTTCCTGTAGATGATGTCCAGGTCTCTAAGGTGATCTCTAGGTTAACGTAACATCATCTACGAGAAAGTGCAGTTAGTATCGTAATTAAAAATTTAGACAATTTAGTCATTGTAAGTAGGTGACGTCCTGAGGCTAAAGTAGCCTTCAGGTTAACGGAACATAATTTACGAAAAGGTGCAGCTAATATTCAACTAGCATCAGAAAAATTGACCGCAGTGACACGTAAAATAAATGCACTTATTTAAAGAAATAATAATACTATTAATAATAGTTGAAATTCAAGTATCATTATAAAAATTGATTCTAGTCATTAAAAATGAATATTTTAGGCATCTGAAAAATAACACTAATAATAATATCCGAAATATTGGTGCTATCATCAATTATAACAGTAATAGTAATAGAACGATTTTTTTCGTGTCTATGAGATTTTAGAATTAGTTTTTATGATGAAAACTCTTTTGCGTTTTAGGGTTAGGAAACACGCGCAGTCACATGTTCTCAAACATCTCTCTTTCTCTTCTAATACACCTATGTGTATTTAGGCGTAAATGCTTCAATATAAATTTAAAAATGAATAATATGTGGCTAAATCAAACTAAATTTTAAAAGTTTAAATCATCTATTTATTATATCTTAATTTTAACTGTCAAAACTAGAATATGTGTACGGATATATGTCGATATACAAAAATATCTTTCGATAAGTTTTTGATTATATTTATTGACCAAAAAAAACTGGTTAATAAATGATAAATGACCATTTTTAAATGGTCTATTTTCTACCAGGGTTATAACGGAGTCAGATTTAAGGAGTACTTTGAAACAATTTAATTTTAATTCGGAACCTGGGCCTGACTGGGTTCATCCACTGTTAATTGGTAATTGTAGAGAATTTTTTATTCCAATTTCAACGAATTAGAGAGGACCCTTTGTTTGGGTGACGGATCTTGCTGTAACTTGCAGATATGTTTTTTTATACATAAAATCATGAAAAAGCCATGAGCATTCGGTCTAACGCTCGATCATTCCAAGATTATGAGCTATTTTGATCAATTTCTTTATAAAAACATTGTTTATAATATTGAATATTACTTCTTAATGGGACCTTCTAGGTTCATTCTGCAAAATCCTAGTAAAAGTTGAGATTCAATCACTTTTGATTAAAAAAAACGTGTTCAAAAAGCTCAATCCGTTCAAAAGTTATGAAAAAATAATAATTGTCTCAAAAATTGTTATAAAAATTAGCATAAAATTGTACTTAAATTTCCATAAAATTATTGTGTTAAATTTTTCATGTTTTTCATTTTGCTATAACTTTTGAACGGGTTGAGCTTTTGAACACGTTTTTTTTTTTTAATCAAAAAGGATTTAATCTCAACTTTTACTAGAATTTTGCAGAATGAACCTAGAAGGTCCCATTGGGGAGTAATATTCAATATTATAAACAATGATTTTTTAAAGAAATTGAACAAAATAGCTCATAATCTTGGAATGATCGAGCGCTAGACCGAATGCTCGCGACTTTTTTCATGATTTTATGTATAAAAACATATCTGCAAGTTACAACAAGATCCGTGACCCAAACAAAGGGTCCTCTCCTAATAAGTTGTTTAATCAGTCATTGGCAGGTGGTGTTTTGAAATGAGTGCATAGAAGGTTAGTTACGCGATTCCGTTATACAAGAAAGGAGATCAATCTGATATATGTAATTATAGACCAATCTGTAAACTGAGTATTCTGGCTTAACTTTTGGATAAGGATGTGTATGATAAACTAAGTGAATATATGCGAAAATTTATTGTTCCACAGCAAGATGGTTTTTGTCGTGGAAGATCCACTATCACTAACCTTAGCGTGTATTTAGAGTACATTATTGAAAATATTGCACATGAGGATAGACCGAGTGAGCACGCTGGTCTACACTCTAGTGCATATGCTGGCAGTAGTAGAGATACGTCGAGTGAGCACGCTGGCGTAAATCTATCTGCCTAGAGCATACTCGCAACTTTTGCCGCCGCCGCAATGCCGAACTTGCGCCGTAGAATTTAAGGGTGACGTCCACCCAAAATATTATATTCTATCTCACATATCGCAGCGGGCTTAATTGAGGGTCTTGTTCACCCGTAGCTGTCGCGTCCGCCACTACGTGATTATAGAATATATTAAGGGTGTCTTCCACCCATTATTTAATTCATATTAGTTTAAAGGACTCTGTCCGACCGCGTGTAAATACTAGACTTTAGGATAAGTTAAGGGTGTCGTCCACCCAATACAATTTTATATTAGTTAGAGGACTCCGTCCGCTTGCCGCGTACTTATTAAGATATTAGAATAAGTTAAGGGTGTCGGCCACTCATTGTCTTTACGTCACTTAAAGGTCCCGCATGCCCATAGAGATTTGTAATTCAGATAATTAAGGGAGCCGGCTACCCACCGTCATTATTATTATTACCGTAGTATTAAGTATAGCGTTACTAGATGCCGCCGCCTAGTTATATTATAATTATTCAATTATTAATCATTTGTTTCTTTTGTTTTTTGCACATTGTTGCAGGTAAAAGCCGCCTGTATAAATTAGACCGTCCAGGCCGTAGAATCTTTAGTTAAACTCAAACTAATAAATTCAGATTCATTAAAGATTACTAATTGATTTCATTTATTAAATAGCCGTCAAGTGGCCGGAATAAATTACTTTTGTAAATCACATTTGATTAAGGTTAGGTTAGTTTTATTTGCATTATATAAAAATATTAGTTTTAGCTTTGATTAATACGTTATTATCATTTCATATTTGTAATCGTCGTTGTACATGAGTTTATGAGTACAATAAAGCTAAGGTACTTCCTAGTATAACCGAACGTGTTAAACCCGGTTATTTTCCTTTACTTTCCACCGTCCGATCCCTCCAACTCCTGCCGATCTTCCCCTGGTAACTCACTGAAGCGTCTGGCAACAGGAGTTACACGTATTTCCCCCTCCCGAAAGGGAAAAACGTTACAGTATATAGTAACGGTTTGAAACAGATCAATTTTATTAAAAGATTGTCAAAGGACTTTATTAATCATAATACATTTAAAAATTTGTATAACTCTTTTGTCTATCCTACACTTGATTATGCATCGGAGATATGGAATCCTTTTCTGGGAAGTCAGTCTAGAACTATTAAATCAATTAATCATAAATTTTTAAGGTAAGCGGCGTTTAAAATTGGTAGTCCAATGCATTATGATGAGCATGATAATAATGTGATTTCCTCAACTCTCCAGATACCGAGTCTGTCTTCGGTCAGATTAAGGGAGGATCTAATATTTGCATGTAGTTTATTATTGAATGTAATTGATTGCGATGAATTATTATTTCGATTTAACTTTCATGTTCCTGGTCGCCATCTTAGATTTAATGATAAATATTTTTCCATGAAAACATTGGTAAAAGCTTTTTATTTGCATTCAATTATTTTAAGATCATGTAATGTAATTGATGATTGTTCTGAATGGTTAGATATTTATAATACATCTATAGGAGCTGTGAAAAATATGTCTTAATGTATTTTTAAATATGAATGAAATTTAAGTGATTTAAATTGCTACCTAGTGATACGTAATTTATATTTTTTTCTTTGTATGTTAATGGCAATAACCATTTAAAATGAATAAATAAATAAATAAGTAAATAAAAAAGATGCTTTGTGTTTAGGTTAGAAAAACCTCATAATAATATCTATTGAAATAGTTTAACATAGCGATGAGTAAAAACATCCCTTCATTTCAAATATGTCTGAAATTGTGAACTTATGTATTCAACTTGAGAATATACAATTAAGTACAAATAGAAAAATTTTTTTGCCAGCAGGCCGTGCAACTTTGTCTTCCTGTGCCCAATCGCAAAGGTTGCATTTGCGGCTTCGCTAGGCAAAAAATCGTATATTCACCACAGGAGTAAATGAAAAATGCCTTGAATCGTATGTTTGTCAACCTTGCCTTCGATTCGGGTGACATTTACATACGATTTGATATGTTCCTTGCATAAGTTTTTGTAAACATTTGATGTATTAAGATATTATGATGAGCCAAGAAGTTAACGCTATTGTCTTTACAGTTGCTATAACCTAATATTTTAAGTTATTCAAAATAGCAATAGTCCCTTTTACTTGCTTTGTATACAATAAACGTTTTCTACGCATAAAAAAAGAAATAACTTTAACGAGGAATCAAATGCAAGAACGAACTTTATTGATCCGTAGAAGCTTGCAGGAATGCATCTACAACAATGAAAGTTTCTTATTTTACAACTGACAATAGAGATGTGGAATAAAATAGTAATGACGATTGCATCGATTCGTATTTCATAAGCTCATAAAAATCATTTGATTAAAAATGAATAAAGAAAATGCTTTATGTTGAGGTAACAAAAAGCTAATAATAATATCTATTAGAATAGTTCAACATAGCGATGAGTAAAAACATTCCTTTATTCGAAATAATTCTGGGATCGTAAACTTATGTATTAAACTTGATAATCCACAATTAAGTACGAATAAAAAAATTTATTCTTCGCATGAGTTTTTGTAAACATTTAATGTATTAAGATATTATGATGAGCTAAGAAGTTAATGCTATTGTCTTAACAGTTGCTATAACCTAATATTCAAAGTTATTCAAAATGGCTTACTTACGTGATTTTAAAGCTCTATGTTATTATCGACCTCCATCAAACGTATGACAAGACTTTGTGCGAAAACTTTAAAATATAAAAGCAAGGCGTGTAAAATATTAATTATAAACATAGTGACAAAGTATGCAACGAAAGTGTAAGATTAGTAAAAACGATATAAATAATAATTGTGTAATCTTACACTACAACGAGGACTTTCGAAATATCGAGAAAACCAAAAACAGAACATATTTTTGACGGATTTTATTATTTACCTTAGCAACAATTAGTTAATCAGAATTGATAGTAAAAATAAGATTGACGAAGAAAATAGAAAAGTATTCCAGGGAGAAAATGAATGCAAGACCATAGTTTCTTGATTCGTGCAAGCTTACAAAAATAATGCTGTATAAATAAAAAATGCTTATGTTAAGACCAAGATTGGATATGTGAAATGAAATACTTATGATTCTTACATCTTTACATTCTTCAATAGCGCCAAAAACCAATAGGATTTGAAATGAATAACGTAGATGTTTTGTGTTTGAGTGAAAAAATTCTTATAACAATATATATTAAGATAGTTTAACCTGAAAATAATAATAAAAATCCCTATTTTTAAAATAAGACTAAGATTTGGAACTGATGTATTAAACTTGAGAATATACAATTAGGTACAAATAAAAAAAACTCAATTCCTTGCGTAAGTTTTTCGTAAACATGAAATGTACTAAGATATTATGACAGGCTAAGAACTTAATCCTATTGTCTTTACCGTTGCTATAACCTTATGTTTAAATTTATTCAAAATGGCAATAGTTCCTTCCACTGCCGTCATCTGAAAGTTTTATGTAATTATCGCGTGCCATTAAACTTATAACAAGATTCTCGGCGAAAATTTTACGCTGTGGGAGTAAGACGAGTAAGGAATTAGAAATCAACTCTGTGTAAAAGAATAAACAATATATTAAGCTGAGTATTAAACTATTTAAATTTACGGATTTGCCTAACGAACTTCGGTATTTGTCTAGCATTTGCATGTTTATATATATAAATTCAATTATTTTCTTTCTGTATTCATAGACCAGCTCTGTGTAAGCTAGTACTTCTCGATTACGCGCGTAAATATTTTCAGGTTTATGATAAGTTCGGCATTTTATTTCGCAAAACTTTGGGCCGAACTTTGAAAATTTCAAACTTGATATATTTTCATTGTGGAAAATTATGAAATTACGCAGATGTTTAACAAAACTTATTTTGAACTTTATTTGAATATTTTTTTGTTTCGTATAGTACATGGTTTTGCAAAGGTTTGGCAAAACTTCGTACAAACTCTATTTCAATATTTTCTAAATTAATAAAATATGTTGTAAAGTTTTGCAGATGTTTGGCAAAATTTTATTTGAACTCTATCTGAATACTTTTCAGTTTGATAGAATAAATACGGAAATTTTGCAAAGGTTTGGCTTAACTTTTAACAAATTCTATTTGGATATACGCTGTAAAGTTTTGCTCGATTTTGGAAAAACTTGTTTCAAACTCTATCTGAAGAATTAATAAAATAATTAATAATTTTTTTCATGAATTCGGTAGAGTTCGGCATTCGGTGTTCGATAGAGGTGACGTAGTGGCCAAGGCGCGAGACTTGTATTCTCGTCGGCGCGAGACCGATTCCTCGTCTGGTCGCTTTTTCACTGACTCTGCCATGGGTGATACCACGTTAAATAATACGTCAACTGTATTGTCTTTAAATGTATATCTAAATGATGAAGGGCAGAAATTGCCCGTTGATGATTAAAAAAAAAAGAACAAAAAATTCAGTCAAACTTATTTTCAACTTCAAATAAGCACTTATGGCCGAGTTGAAATATTACATGCAGCGTTACTAAATCTTTCATGAAAGATTTCAGTGAATCGTTTCAACAATATTTCTAGTCAGCTTTGAGTAATCGGAAATCTTGCTGAGTAATATTGTTCAAACATTTACGAAATGTTTCAGGAATCCTTATTTGAAAGTTCTCAACAATATTTTATTGAAACATTTTTTAAAAGTTTGATATAATGTTTAATAAATATTTCAGATTATGATCTACTTATGGCTGATGTAAAATATATCATAAAGCTTTACGAAATCTTTTATGAAAGATTCCAGTGAAATGTTTTAACAATATCTTAATAAATATTCCATGAAATGTTTATGAAATATTTATGAAAGTTTTGATTGAAAGGAATAAAAAGTTCATTGTAGATCTTGGTTTGAAATATTTATGAAAGCCTCAAACCTTTCTATGATATATTTTGAAATATTTCACCGAAATATTTCGTGCTATGTGGCTAGCGCGCCTCGTTGAAAATTAATCTGACGAGACAAGTTTTGGATATGATGATGTTTTGAAAAAAAAACACAAATGAGTGCACAACACTGTATACTTTATTTAATATAATGATGGAAAAAGAGGTGTTTACTCCTTGAAATCTTAGAGTATTCTGTCGTATTTATTTTTGGTAAAAATAAAGCGTATGCCTATGCAGGTGAGAGAAAATACATTTAATAGAAAATTCGTACGCATCCTTTTTATCAATAACAGAGATTTCCGAACGGATAGATAAACTACAACTGTACGCCAGATGTTTTATTGCCCATCGGTCGAAAACTGGTTAGGTCGCACGTACGCATTTTTTACAAGCTCAGTACGAATGAATGTTGATATTTGGACCCTATTATAATAATTAGGCTTAAGAATACATAATTTGAAATTAACATTATAACGAAAATACTGAATTTCCTTGACAGACTAAAATATTATTTGAACATATTAGTACTAAAATAACAACAAATATTAATATAATTTCGTATAAATTGAAACACATATATAACACATTAGAAATATATATAAAATTAGAGAAAATAAGATACACGCACGCTTCAAGGGTCTTTGTGAATTATATCTAAGTCGACTTATTTATTATACGCATAACAAATGAAGAAATATTCCTTTTTATATTTATAATAATGTGTGCAATTGTAAAAATTTAATTAATAAAGTTTATATAAAGCATAACGTGAAAAAGACTAACCATGACTAATTTTAAATGATTGTTGCCGATGTTAGTAAAATTAGCTATAATCTGTTGAAAACTTGCAGCACCAAATACCATTTAGAGTTCATCGAAATTACTATTACTAAAGTTAAAATATTAATTGTTTGTCTAGCAATTCTTATTCTATGATTTTTAATTATTACTAATTGTTATTTACCTTAGTTCATACTGATGTTTACAAACGAGTTCTTGTTTTTCATGATCATTTTTTTCAGTGAGATCCAATTTCATAAAATAGTTTTGCAAAATATTAAATTGAGCCCAAAGATGGAAGATACAATCATAAAATGATGTGTTACATGCATTATGCGTTTCTTCTATCACAATTTCGAGACAATGCTATGAAAAAGAAATAAACAATCATAAATATTATAAATTATTATAAATGCAATAGAAAAATAGCATAATATTTTATATTATTATAATATATCTATAGGTATGTATATATACGTTTATGTTGTCGTACTAGGTATTCGGTGTTGTACGTGCTAATCTAGTTAAATGGATATTGAGGTTACATACATTTTAATTCGTAGCACAACTATATTCAGTTTGCTATACTTTACTTCATATAAAAAATATAGATAATTTCATAACTCGTATTGTGACGTATAGAGTGTTGTGAAGTATTTTATACTAAGAACGTGATTGGTGCATTAAATAGAATCATATCATTAGCAAAAAAGAAATTTGATATACTAAAATTTTTTTATATAAAATATTTTATTAAGAATTTAATAATAAAATCATTGATAAATAATTAAATTTTAATTATTGAGTCATAGTTTTATTTTTTTAAATGAAATTATTAATATAAACATCGCCAACTTCCGCTCAAAAAAATTTGCGTTCCTTTTATGTGAAGATGTCGAGAGTGGAAAGTATCGCTCCATATTCATTTGTTATTGTATATTTAAAATCAGAACATGATAACAATTCTATGACATTTACTTCTGAATTATCTTTTTAAAAATTGTACTATAAAATAGTATATTAAGCAATAAATTTAGAAAATACAAATGTTATAAACTTTTTAACTTATAACAGCACCATAAAATATTTATCCATGAGCCCGGCAAGTAATTTTATAAATTTCGAAATTTCAATTGATTCAAAACTTATGTTAATCAAAATTGTATATGCAGCACTGTTAAAAGTTGAAAGTGAAATAAACATTTATATATTTCAAACATTATAAAGAAAACAATACTGTTGCAAGCGATAGCGATGATGTGTCGGGCGCCTTCACTCTGTCAATCTAGAACCGAGTGGCGATGAGAAGCTAGGCAGAGGGCCTGAATACAGAGAAGCGGATAGGCAGAGTGAGAATAGAGTGTCGAGAGTCGGCTCATGTGTCTGTACTAAGGAAGGGGGTAGCGTAATCAGAGGGACGACGCTACCTACATAAGTGAGGAGGCAGCGCAGGGCGCGTCAGTCGTCTTTAACCCTCTACAAAGTAGACACTAATTTTGGGGTGAAGTGCGCGTGGGTTTATCGGGGTACCAAAGTATGCGCGGCGGTCTTTAATACTTAGATAGTAGATTTGGCGGGAAACGAGCGTCGATTATTATAAGGCATAGAAAAGTATTTGCGGCATCAATTAAGTTAATTACTGTTTAAATATAATAATTCTTCTCATTTTAATATCATTTTGTTGTAGCGTTGGTTTAGTACTAGGCCATTTTTGTTACCACGTTGAGTGAATAAATGTGTTTTTTGGCTGCAACTATTGTGTTAGTGTATAATTTAATTTGTGAATACCTGCCCAGCTCCTAATTATCTTGATATCGTCCTGAACATTGTGGTGCCGAAACCCGGGAATATATATGCCGGTAGGAGCTGGCAGAGAAGTGTTTGAGGTGTGAACGAACTCTAAAAAGGAATGAAAAGTGCTATAACTGACAGTGAAAAAAAAACATTAAAAGTAATAAGAAGATAATTTATGATGCCAAGAGTGGGAAAAAGAAAGCGAGCTGAAAGCGTGGCATCGCGGAGTGTCCAATCAAGTTCTTTGGGTGAATTTCTGGAGCAGGGCCAATCAACGCCCGCGAAGAGGCCTTGTCTCATTGAACCAGGAGGAGACGCCGTTTCATTTGTATTGACTCCTGAAGGAAAGAGAAGACACCAGCAAAGGATGGCTCGACGCGGCAGTAGTAAGAAACTAGGTGAGTCAACGTTAAGTAACGCCATTATTGAAAACAAAAATGATAGCTGTGATTCAAGCGAGGTTATTACGTCCGTAAAGCGTCAATTAGAATTTGAAGCGGAGTTGCAATGTATAGAGGTTCGAAAGAGGGCCATAGACGAGCTTGAAAATCTAGAATTACAGCGTATAGATACCGAACTGGCGGCGCAAATGCCTGAGGAATGCTCACCTCAACTGGTAGCAGGAACACCGGATTTTGATAAGCATTCTCGAAGAGCTCGGAAATCGCTGGTAGGTAACGACAGTGGATCGACATCGAACGCGGAAATAAATCGATATGAAATTGCAGAGGGCAATTCAACGGACCGGTGAATCAGTCGACTCACAACAAGAGACCTTCCAAACTATGATGGTAATTGCTTAGAATGGTTGAGGTTTAAAGAAGCATACGAGCAGTCTACCGTACTGGGGAAACACTCGGATCAAGAAAACGTAGCCCAGTTGGGTAGAAGCTTGAAAGGGAAAGCATACGAAGCTGTCGCGTCATTAATTATATCATCCCGCAATGCGAAAGAGATCATGGAAACCTTAGAATTACGCTTTGGAGATCGGGATGAGATTATTGAATGAGTGGTTAGCGAAATAAAAGAGTGGCCAAAAATCAACATAGGCCGAATTGATCTTGTCATCTTAGCAACTACCGTAAAGAATAGTGTCACAGTGATGCATACCTTGAAACATGAAGGACACCTTACATAACCCACAATTAATTAATGCTATAATAGAAAAGATGCCCTCAGCGCTAATATATAATTACAATCGATTTATAAGCGAACACAGAAACAACGCGTCGCGATTAGATATGGTAACAGAATTTTTATATTTCGAAGCGGCAATGGCACGTAAGGCCGGCACCTTCAGACCATCGATATCTACCCGAAATTCGGTTAGCCGTAATAGTCCGGTAGAAAACCGAACCAAAAACGTGGTTGGCAGACGTCACGGCGTAATATGCACCGTGACAAAGCAAGCGGGGAAAACTAACCTAATAAACAAAGACAGATTGACAGATCGATGTCAATATTGCAATAAAGATAAACATACTGTCGCTGAATGCACTGAGTTCTTAAGGCTGCAGTATCGGACCACTACTGCTCGTCACCCAATTTTGCATGAGCATACAAGAAGCCATGATAAATGGCCTGCAGATGATGGCTCTGGAAAGCTACATGAGTCACTCGACAAATCACTGTTGAATGATAAAGGGAAGGAGATATGACCACCACTGGTATAACCTCTTGAAAATAGTACCGGTAGTACTCAGAGGCTCATTAGCAGAATTCAAAATGTACGCATTGTTGGACGAAGGATCCACGGTATCACTAATCGATGATGAGGTTGCAACTACCATTGGAGCCAAGGGGTGCGTGAAGAAGGTGGCTTTGACCAGTTTCAACGACGATGAAGGAGTTGAATACCGTGCACACGAAATTAGTTGTATTATTGTAGGAAACGCGATGATACCCTATAAGCTCACAAGTTCACTAGCAATAACGAACCTACAGCTTCCTGAGCAAACACTCACCCAGGACTCGATGGACAGGATTGCGCATAGAAAAGATATTACCGTAGATCCGGATTACAACGCAATACCATCATTGCTCATAGGTCAAGATCACTGTGATATGATAGTTTCGCGTAAAATAATATGGAAAGAAGAAAGTGGGCTGATAGCATCCAAAACAAAACTTGGATGGACTGTTCACGGTAAGCTACGATCAGTAAAAATCAGAGCGCGTCCAACGCGGTTCTTCATACTTATGACAAAGACTTACAATGTTGTAAACATGATAAACTGCATGATTCAGTTAATGACTATTTCAAGTTGGACTCTATGGGTGTTACTAGATCGCTAAAAAACAAGGATACCAGTGAGCATTT
Organism: Anastatus disparis; assembly: GCA_017163975.1. NCBI lineage: Eukaryota > Metazoa > Arthropoda > Insecta > Hymenoptera > Eupelmidae > Anastatus > Anastatus disparis. Next base: position 15,757 of record JAFFSR010000151.1, read on the forward strand.
AGCGCAACTATTGGAATCTACTACAAAGAAATTAGGAGACAAATGGCAAACCGGATTGCTACGGAAAGCGGGTGAAAATAGGTTGCCACGCAGCGAAGAAAAACGCAAGAAAACGTTTACTTACTCTAAAAAAAACTCGATTGAAATCCTACATATGCGCATTTATATTATGAAAAAATGAATAGTCTATTCAAAAACGGGTACGCGGAGATAGTCAAGTATGATACGGAAGGTCCTATATGGTACCTACCACATTTTGGCATTACAAAATAGAAGCCTACTGATCAAATACGTATTGTATTCGATGGTGCATCTAAGGCAGAAGGAGTTAGCCTAAATGAGCGCCTCGAAACAGGACCAGATTTATTAAAGCCGCCTCTGCTTGCAATTCTAATGAATTTCAGGCAAGGAGCTGTTGCCGTAAAAGGAGACATCAAAAGCATGTTCCTTTGCATACTGATAAAACCACAAGATAGAGATACATAAAGGTTCTTGTGGCGAGGACAAAGTAGAGGAAAACCACCTAAAATTTGTAGGATCACTCAAGTGGTTTTTGGGCTGACGTCCTCACCCTGCAGCGCCCTGTTTGTCAGAGACAAGAATGCCGATGAGTCACTGCCAGAATACTCAAAAGGTGCATAGGCAATAAAAAGAAACTCATACACGGTTGGTTACTTGGACAGTTTTGATACCATTGAGGAAGCCATTACAACAACAGCACAAGTCATTGAAGTGAACCTCCGAGGAAGTTTTGAGATGCATAAGTGGTCAAGCAATGAACCAAATGCAAAACGGCCTGATGATAAGAAGGTGGAATTAACAACGATTAATAGCAATGACCAATATGAGAAAACATTAGGATTATGCTGAAACACGTCAAGGGATACATTCGAATTCAATGTAAATACAGAAAAATTAAGATAAGGGGCGCCAAATACTGCCAAAGCATCGACTAAACGGGAGGTGCTAAAAGTGGTAATGTCGATCTTCGACTCGTTAGGTTTTGCCACCCCATACATCATAAAAAGAAAAATAATGCTCCAAAGCATTTGGCGGAGTGGAATATCATGGGACGCACCTATCACGGAGAAGGATCAAGGCACTTGGAAACAATGGATAAAGGAACTCTCAGCAATAGGCCAGCTACATATACCACGATATTATGCCACAAAACGGATAACCACGCAACGCTTAGAGCTTCACTTGATCTGTGACGTTAGTGAGCATGCGTACGCGACCGTAGGATACTGGCGGATTCAAAACAAAGACGATACATATTCAATTTCAATAATTGCATCCTAGGCTCGTGTCACACCACTAAAACCCATTTCTATACCAAGAATGGAACTACAGGCTGCGTTATTAGCATCAAGATTGGCCAAAACAATTGCAGAATCTCATTCCTACAAAATAGACCATAGATGATTCTGGTCAGACTCGCGCACAGTGCTCTGCTAAATAACAGCAGATTCTAGATCTTATAACACATTTGTGGCCAACCGGCTGGGCGAGATCGGTGAAGACACACATTCAAATGAATGGAGATGGGTCCCAACACAACTGAATTCTGCCGATGATGCAACGCGCCCTATCTCACTTAAAAGGGAAAACAAGGATAGATGGATAAATGGTCCAGCATTCCTCGCACTTGATTAGAGCAAGTGGCCTGAACCCTTGAAGGTACAACGGCCGAAAAGATTAGAAGTACTGAAAATAGAAAAGAGGCGAGCCATTTTAGTTGCTGACCAGCAATGTGATCCACTGATAGTCTTACCGGATACTATACTTACTCGATTTTCGAAATAGACACGATTATTACGTAGCGCGGCAACAGTACTGCGAGCAGTAGAAAAATGGCGAGTATACAAACGTCATCTCACGTCATCAAGACAATTGAGGAAAACTATCATCGCTCATAGCAGAGCACTCAGTAAAAATAATGCACAACTAGAAATATATCACATTAGAACAGCAGAAACTATGTGGATACAACGAACACAAAGGGGAATATTCAAACAGGAGATGTCCGCATTGAAAAAGGTCTACCTGTCCCAAAAGATAGTCGCATAGCCAACTTTACGTCGATGGTAGATGAAAAAGGACTATTAGTAGTTCAGGGTCGAGCGTCAATGATCAAAAACGCATTAGCTACGAGCGATAGACCCATCATATTGGAAGAAAAACATGAACTTACGCGGTTGATATGGCTCATTACCACGAAATAAACATTAACAAGAGGTCACGTATCTTCTGTCCTTTTCTAATCAAAGAAATTATTTTTACAAAACTAATAACTTTAGCAAAAATGAAGAGAAAGCCGCATCTTGTATCAAAAAAGCAATATTTTTTTGATCAGAAAAAATTAATTTTATTGCTTCGTTTTCAAGAAAACCTTGAAAAACTTAAATCATAGAGGTTAGGTTGAACAATTTGGTTTTTCAAGGTTTTCTTGAGAAGGAAGCAATAAAATTAATTTTTTCTGATCAAAGAAAATATTGCTTTTTTTGATACAAGATGCGGCTTTCTTCATTTTTGCTAAAGTTATTAGTTTTTGTAAAAACTCAATGCTTTGATTAGAAAAGGACAGAGATACGTGACCTCCTCTTAATCACGAAACGGTGTTAAATGAAATGAGACAAGTTTATTGGATAATTAGCGCTCGCGTGACGCTGAAAAGCTTGCTTAGCAAGTGTCCAATGTGCATTCTGAGAAGAGCTAAACCTCAAGTGCCAAGAATGGCAGACCTGCCAAAAGAAAGACTTGCTCACCATTGTCGACCATTCACATATTGCGGAATGGATTAATTCGGTCCCATGTCAATTAAGGTGGGACGTCAGAAGCACAAAAGATGGAGAGTGGTATTTACGTGCCTTACTGTTCGAGCGATTCACATCGAATTAGCAACTAGTTTAGACACCGATTCAACAATAATGGCGGTAAGACGAATGGCTTCTCGTAGAGGCCAGCCAAAGGTGATGTGGTCGGATAATGGTACGAACATGCATGGGGCCAACAATGTGTTACGGCACATTATAAAGGAACACCAGCGAGATAAACAGCATAACTATGCAACAAACACCAGTATGGAATGAAAGTTCATTCCACCGGGCGCGCCTCATATGGGAGGAGCTTGGGAGCACATGGTAAGATCGATTAAGGTCACCTTAGAGGCAGTGCTCAATGAACAGACCCCAATGGAAGAAACGTTAGCCACTTTATTAGTAGAAGTAGAGCACACTAGAAATTCTCGACCATTAACCTACGTGTCAAGCGACCCCTATCTCCTTGAATCACTTACACCGCTACACTTTTTACTAGATTACTCCACTGGCCATGTATTGCCAGGTCATTACACAGCCTATAATACGTGTCCAAACAAGCGATGGCGCATTGCTCAATGTATGAGAATTCAATTTTGGAGCAGGTGGTTAAAAGAATATCTCCCACTGCTGGCCATAAGAAGTAAATGGCAGTACGACACTCACCCGATTACAGTTGGAGACCTAGTATTAGTAATCGATTATACTGTTCCCCGTAATATGCGGCTCAAGGCCGTTGTGGAAGAAACTTTTGCGGGTGCAGACAACAGAGTTCGTAGTGTTCGGTTGAGGACGGCAACAAAAAATATCGTAAGATCAGTCGCGAAGATCATAAGACTAACACATTCAATTATGTAGAAGTTTAATAGTATGAAATACTATTCCACATCAGGCGGGAAAATTGTTGCAAGCGATAGCGATGGTGTGCCGGGCGCCTTTACTCTGTCAATCTAGAACTGAGTGGCGGTGGGAAGCTAGGCAGAGAGCCCGAATACAAAGAAGCAGATAGGCAGAGTGGGGATGAAGCGTCGAGAGTCGGCTCATGTGTTCGTACTAAGGGAGGGGGTAGCGTGGTCAGAGGGACGACGCTACGTATATAAGTGAGGAGGCAGCGCAGGGCGCGTCAGTCGTCTTCCTCTACAAAGTAGACGCTAATTTTAGCGGGAAGTTCGCATGGGTTTATCGGAGTACCGAAGTATGCATGGCGATCTTTAATACTTAGATGGTAGATTTGGCGGGAAACGAGCGTCGATTATTATAAGGCATAGAAAAGTATTCGTGGCATCAATTAAGTTAATTACTGTTTAAATATAATAATTCTTCTTATTTTAATATCATTTTGTTGTAGCGTTGGTTTAGTACTAGGCCATTTTTTGTTACCACGTTGAGTAAATAAGTGGGTTTTTTGGCTGCAACTTTTGTGTTAGTGTATAATTTAATTTGTGAATACCTGTCCAGCTCCTAATTATTTTGATATCGTCCCGAACAAATACTATTCAATAAAAAACTTGCCTGAAAAGTATTTTATAGACTGCGTGACATAAATTTGCACTTTTACCACGCTTTATAATATAAAAATAGCCTTTTTTAACATTTTTTAACAGTGAAAAAAAGAACTATGAAAAATTTTTAACTTCCCTATACGGTTTAATAAAGAAAGACTAATTTTAGATGTGCCTTAATACTTGATCAACAAGGAACGTCAGTATAACAAGCAGTAATTTGATATCTTGAATATTTTATAGAGTTTTCATTGATAATTATAAGGTGTACATTATTGCAACTAACGCTGCCACAATACTCAAGAAAAATATCGATATTGTCTTGTCTTGCCTCGATATTCAAGACAAGATCAAGACAATATTCCTCAAAAATTTTCAAGACAAGATCAAGATAATATAATAAAATAAAGTGAATGATCCAAGATGATTTGTTCAAGATTTATCAAGATTCTTGATCTCGTTTGTCTTAAACTTATAAATAAAATTAGCAATAAAAATAATTAAATTTCAACTTAATATTAATTTAAATTAAGCAACTAAATAATAAAAGACAAACAAATAGTTAAACAAATAATTATTATGTATTATATTTAATTACATAGTAAAGTTGAATAAGTGAAATATACAAAATTAAATTACATCTTTAATAAACCATTATAAGTTAACTTTGCAAATATTTTGTTTTAGTGGACTTTTCATCCAGGAATGAATACATAATTGTGCTCTTATTGATTCATATTTTAACGAGCATCTATCATTTGTAACAATTGATGAAGCTTATGAAAATAGTCTTTCAACAGGTACAGAGCTTGGCATTACACAGAGTATATCTCTTGACATTTTAGCTAAATTAGGATACAAAAATGAATGGGCCTTCCACCATTCTAAAATATCCGTATCTTTCGATGCTCTTCGTGCTTCCAAATAATTACTTATTTCCTTTCTTCAATCTGTACCGGTATTAGACTGTACATAAAAAGAATCAAAATCTAAAAAATCTTCTGAGTTTTCTTTATGCTCTGTCTTCTTCACTTTTGAGTTCATGGACGAAATACTTTTGTTTATAAATATTCTCAAATCGATTGGTAGCTTCACTTTTTAAATCTTTTCCCCAAGATGTTAAATCAAAGGTAGAAATTTTATGCCTTGGATCTAATATTAATGATACAACATAAATCCAATTACATTTCTGATAATGTTTTATAAGTTTATCTCTACCAGCTTGAATGGCCAAAAGAAGTTTCTCATCATTATGATCACGATTGATTTTTTCGTCTAAATTTTTTATTACAGATTCAACCTTATCTAGTAGCATATTAAAAGCTACAACAGAAGAAGGTAAGGCTGCTTTTGCTTCAGTGGAAACAATCTTTGTGACTTGTTTGAAATATTTCAAAAAGTCTAAGATGCTTTGAATAATTTTCCACTCATTTTCATTAAGTTGAAATATTTTTATTTCATTACAATGTTCCCATAATATGGAGAAAGCAGGTTTCAATTTACATGCAACTTCGAGCATATCACACGTACTGTTCCATCTTGTTTTAACATCAATCATTGGTTTTTGGTATGTAATACTTGCTGCTTCGCAAAAACTTTTAATCGATTCGATAAAACCTCTGAGTGCCGGATCTTTTGCAGGTAGAACGAATTTTCACGATAATATTAACAAAAATATTTTTTTCAATTTCGCAATCGTCATTGTCAGATTCATAATCTTTGTCTTCATTTTTTTCTTCACTAATTAATAATAAATTATCATCTGTTGGAAAATTCATTAATTTTAAAAAATCTTGTACGGCCAAATTTAAAATGTGCGCTAAGCAACGAAAATGTTGATCTTCGTAATTAAATTCAATATTCTCCTTTTTCATTATTGAACTAAATTCTTTCATGAAAGTTGCATTAGCTTGCACATTGTCGACTGTAATGCCTTGAATTTTATTTTTAGTTTCAAAAAATTAACTACTTCATAAAATAAGTTTGCAATATCTTTTCCTTTATGCTTCCCTTGTGAAGCAACCAAATCTAATGCAATCGATTGTAATTGCCAAAGATTATCAATAAAATGAATGGTTATTCCATAGTATGATTTGAAATTTTTGAGGACCACGCATCCACGGTAAATGAAAAATTTGAGTCATTACTCTGTAATATTTGTTTCAAATTTTTTTGCATTTCTACAAATTCCTTTAATGATTTATCGCGCATTGATGTTCTTTTTGGTAATTTTATATTTCTGTTGAAGAGAGCGAAAAAAGTTTGAGTGATTGCATCATCAAAAAAACTGAATGGTAAATGTTTATATGCAAGCCATGATGCTAATACTCTATCCATATTTATTTCAGCTGTATTTCCCTGTAAATTGAAATTAAATTTTTTTATACTATTAAAATTAATCATCAACTTGTAGCGTGTAATAATTATTGATATAGAATAAAATATCATTTTAAAAATATAATTAGAGCTTTTAAGCACAGTAAAAATCATAATTATGAAGCTAGATATAACATTATAAATATATGACAACATTTTTTCAAATATATAAAAATTCTAGCCAGGTACGAAAAATTGAATTAATTAACTTTAATAATTTGATGAATAAATTACTCTTAAATTTCTGTTTAATTTATAACAAAGCTAACCTTAAAATAATACAATTTTAATTTGTTGTTTCTTTCATTTAAAGTCATGTATAATAAAATATATAATCAATTATACGAACCAAAAAACAATCATCTAATGTTTGTTGACTCGTGCCAGCTTTTGATGCTTTTGGAAACATTTTTTGAAATACTTCTAAGTGTGATATTTTTAGGTGGCTTTTTAGACCTGTAGTGTTGCCATTTTTCCGTTTTATAACCTTTTTAATCGATTTTTTATCACAAATTAAGCAAACACCTTCTTTTTCACCATTCACTATCTGATATCGAAAATACTGCTCGTAATTTGATTTACAATTAATAGTTTGTTTTGTTTCATTCAAATCGTCTATTTCTTTATTGTTTTGAGACTCTGTTTTATGTAAATTATCTGATTCACTAGAAATATCACCCGTCTTCAGTTTTTTAGAACATGTAGATTTACTTTCCATTGCTCGTTTCATATTTATTGAATTGGAATAATTGAAAAAAAAAAACATTAAAAGAAAAAATAACGCTTTTATACGTTATAATACTCGCACGTACCGGTATGAATAACTTCGCCTGTCAAAACAAAGGAGACTACTTAGCTGTAAATAGTTCGCCTGTAAATTGGCGTCACCCATCCTCATCTACACTGCAAATACGAATCGCATTGAGGATTGTTTTAACGTTTGATGTTACCTGCACGTCTAAACTCGCTTAGCTAAATAAACATATATTTATTTTTTGTGTTTACTAATTACGGTCCTTATATTGTCATAATGAATAGATTTATTCTTTATTTTATAAATTAAGAACTTTAACAGTCAGCATATACAGAAATATTTGAGTATATATAGAAATATAAATTATATTACTGTAGTGTATTTTAACGGGTGGATGTACTTGTTTTTGCATTGAAACTTTTATAAGTGTCGTAAAATTGATTAAAAATTGATTTCAATTTAAATATTAATGTCGTTAAAGCTTTCAAATATTCTGTAATGTCAATACCAATATTCTCGAATCAAGAACAAGAAAAAAATAAGTCAAGACAATATTTCTTTTTAAAAAATTAGACAATAACAAGACAATACTTATATTTTCGATATTTTTCAATAACAAGACGATAATTTGAAAAATCTTGACTTGTCTTGTCTTGTGGCAGCATTAATTGCAACTTATTTATATTAACAATTTTAAAATTAAATAACAATTGTAAGCAAGTAAAACACGAGTAAAACTAAAATTGATAGTAGCGTAACATGCAAAGCGAAGAGGTATAGTCATTTCGGCGTTGTGTCATAAAATGCTCCAGGGAACCCCCTATTGCTACACACGATTGCTATACTATACATAAACTACCTTCTCACCGCTCCTACGACGCTAATACATACGTAAAACAAAATTTAAATTTATGACTTTATAAAAGATAATTTCAACAAACAATTTCACATAATATCAATTATTTTGATTAAAATTAATTATTATTACACATTTTAAGTATTTTTTTTAAATTACATTTTTTCAAAATCTTTTTGATTTATCATTCACAAAGTGTTTAGTTTTGGCTCATATATAGTTTTCACTTTCTTTTTTTAATTTATCATTCACGGAACGCCTAGTACTTGGTTTTTACAGTTTTCGTTTTTTTTTTTGAATTATCATTCGTGAAGTGCATAGTTTTTGTTTGTCATTGTTTTTATCAAATAGATGTAAAACGGACACTACACCTGTACTTATAAATATTAACTTCCTTTCTATTTTATTGATGAATTTCTAGAAAAGAAATGCATTAGCTTGTAGCATGTACTATAATAATTATTTAGTTAAATTTTCAAATAAATTCATTCACTAGTTTTTAGGATATTTGGATTCCTGTACTGAATTGAAAAATTTTAATAAATAATTTTGGAACCCAAAATTCTCAATAATTAATGAATGAATTGATTTCAAAATTTAACTGAATAATCTTCATGGTACATTCTACAAGCTAATGCATTTTTTTACTGAAAATTTTGCAAAAAAATTGAAAGATAGTCAATATTTATGAATACAGGTGTAGTGTCCATTTTACATCGCCTTAATACAGATTTAATATGGCGAATTCATATCACTCGAGCTATAAAGTAGTATAAGATACTCGTGGCTTCAATGTCCCATTATTTCACGGCGATTTCGATACGAAGAAAAAATACGCGCCTGCTCCAATGATCGTTGCTAGAACAGTAGAAAAACTATACATCTACGCGTTTATATATTCACAAAATAATAGTGTTGAAATTTCGATAAGATAAGTTTAAGTGAATGTTGAACTGAATTATTTATATGAAATTCACAAAAATATATTTATATTTTCCAATATTTTCAACTTTTTCTAAACCAAACTTTTAAATTCTGTTTGTTCATTTAAAACTAAAAGTGTTATTTTGTGAAGATGTATAAACTGAAGATCTCTGGAAATTTTGAGGTCAATTAGTTGAAAATTGGCTGTGAAAGTCTGAGGTAAGTACCAAAAATAAAAAAATCAAGTCTGACTAATCAAAAGGATTTTAAGCATCGGATGAGGTTTTTTAAAATTATTCATGGATCAAAGTCTTGTATTTAATATATATTTAAGGTAAAAAGAAGTTTTATCAATTAATATTATTAGGAAAAAAAATATCACTACATTTAAATTTGATTCTTTTTCAGACTTGAACTCGGACCTGATAACTTAAATATCGCTCACCATGGCTGTATCTGGCACGAGTAACATCGATTCGTAAGTTAGTGAAAACAAAAGAATGTGATTAAATATGTCAATGCTCATACAAATTCATGTAAAATTTTAAGTTTGAAAATGTTTTGTTTCAAAATAATAATATTTTCAAAATTTATTAAGGATTTTAAGTATATTAAAGTAAACATTTATAAAACCGTGTATATGCATATGACTTTTATTAAAACTTCAAAACATTCTTTTAAAAGTTATTTTAATGCTAAGCTCGGAGTTTTTGACATTGTGCTATCATAACATTTGTTGAAGCCTGGGGTAGAAAAAAAGCTTGGTATTTTATTAAATTTGTATCAATTTTTAAACTTAAGCATCAAATGTTTGAATTATTAGTTCAATTGTTTTTTTTTTAATTCTACACGAAAATGACAGATAACAGCTGCGCTGCAATCGTCACATCGATGACCTGAATATAAGCTGAAAATATTGAGTTTCCACATAGATGATCGATATGTACGCATCGAAATCCTGTCTTTACGCGTCGTTTAATTATGCGTAACTCACATTTATGATCTGTGTGTACACACTTTACGTCATTGCGTAAACATAGAAAATTCGTGTTTTTCATATAGATCATTGATGTTATATTGAAAAACCAACTTTGCGGAAGTGTGATGACAGTTCTCTCATCATTGGTTATCTACACGAAAATATCTATTGGCTATCGATCCAGCGTACTGTAAGTGACTTGTTTTTATTTAATAAGTAATACTAAGTATAATTAATTTTAATTTAACTACAAAAGAAAAATCATTGATGGCTTTATTAAAAAAAATAATTAAATAATGACATGAGAAGGTATTAATCATGAGAATTTGATCAGCATGAAACACACATTTTTTAAAATCACAGACTTTCTATGTTTACGCAATTACCGAAAGTGCGTACACACAGATCATCAATGTGATGACCTCCTATGAGTCACGCATAATTAAAGGACGTAAAACACAGAATTTCGGTACATACATATCGATCACCAATATGGAAACTCAATAATTTCAGCTCACATTTGTTATCAATGTGACAATTACAGCGGAGCTGTTCTCTGTCATTTCCGTGTAAGATAAATATTATTATCAATTTATTTTAATTTTAAGATAAATATTATTATTAATATATTTCAATTTTAGGATAAATATTATTGATATTATTAATTGATTTTTAATAAAATAAATATTATTAATTCTTAAATAATATTTGTGTAGTCCCTCATACGCTCCAAGGCGACATAAAATTATCTAAGGTCAATGTCCTAACTGCGGATGATCTAAGATTACGTATGCAATAAAATAATAAAAATTCCACTTTATCCAGGCTCAACCAATTGTTTGTCGCTTGAGCAGCAGCCAGTCTCGAGTGCGCTTTGTGCACCTTCGACTGACTGCTATTCAAGCGACAAACATTACTCTCGCCTGTATTCATCCTTCGTATGCCTAAGTTTTGTATATAACTAATATATATATATATATATATATATATATATATATATATATATATATATATATGTGTGTGTGTGTGTGTGTGTGTTTATATATAGGTATATTAGGAGACGTATGCGTCGCGCGCCAATTCCCTGTTTTACAAATTTCGTTTTCTTGAAATCTTATTATCATAGCAATATTGCTTTCCTTCTCTACTTTTTATAAAAATTATAATATGTAAAAATTAATATTGTTTTATCATTTTCATTTATGATTTTCATTTTTATTTTCTCATTTTTCTCACGAATTTTCAAGAAACAAGTCAATTACCTTTGTATTGTGTATGAATTTTTTATTTTATTATTTCTCCCTTGCATATATTTTTATATTGTTTATGAATTTAAAAAAAAGGAATCTCAAAATTTGTGAATCTGTTTATACAATTTTGAAAAAAAATAATCTTTCCATTTACGAATTCACCTCTCTACACGTTTCACACGCCAACACCCTGCTCATTTAAAAACATTTGAATTAAATATTAGATTTAATAAATAAAATCAATAATAGTATTTTTTTCTCTTATTATTTATTAAATGTCAAATAAAAAAAATCGAAAATTCGAAAAACATTACTTAATAACAGAAGCTAAAATGTGGTCTAATTTTTATTATGCTGTAGCTTTGGAAAAAATAATGTTACGATATATAAGTGCTATTTCAAAACAACATGAGCGCAGTTTTCATTTAAAAAAGTTTTGAACTTCCAGCTGTTAATGCTGAAGAACTATAAAATTTAATTTGAAAATTTAGTAACTTTTTAAACAATTTGGTTTTTCAAGAAAAGCTTTTTTTGATACGAGATGTGGTTTCTTCATTTTTTACTAAAATTATTAGTCTTAGTAAAAATATTAATTCTTTTATAATAATTTTTACACTCCTACATACGCTAAGACTATTTCCATTTTCAATTTTTCTTCAACAGAAATTATGGTTTTTACATTGAAATTATATTTAAAAAAATAAAATCAAATTGCCCTAACTCAATGAGCTCTATGAGAAAGCATTGCACCAAAGCACTTGGCAGCGTTTTTTTTAATAAAACTGTTATTTTTTCAAGATATACAAATTGAATATTTCTGGAAATTTTGAAATCAATTTGTTGAAAATTGAGCTTTTCTAAAATTATTCATAGATTGAAGTCTCATATTTAATATATTTTCAAGGTAGAAAAAATTTTATTAATTAATATTATAAAAAAATTAACATTATACATTTAAATTTGATTGTTTTTCCAAGCATTAATTCAGGCCAGATAGATTAAGGGACAAAAATTGTTGCCAAATTTATATGAAAAATATGTACTCTGTTATTCTAATCGTCTCATAACTTAGAATTAAATATTTTATCATATGAAATTGTGAATTATTAATAAGTTTTAAAAATTTCATCTTAAAATCTACAAAGAAATTATTTGTTAATTTTAATGCAAACAAATTTTTGTCCCATCCAAAACACTTTTCTGTGTTAAAATTATAAAAAAATTTTTACGTTGCACTACAAATTTCAGGCGTACTTGCCTAAGAATTTTGAACTCTTTAAATGAGAAATTCAGATGAAATACATTAAATTCAGTTAATTGTACTTGAATTCTATATAAATTTCTTATAAAATGTATATTAATTTTAGATAAATTTTAAATGAATGATTGCTTCCAGGAGAATAGTCTTTCTCATATTTTGCTATAGATTATTTAATTTTTAAAATGTTTTCAAATATGCTGGTTTTTAAAATCAATAACCAAAGCTTATAAGAAATCTTGTCAATTTTAAAATGAATTTGAAATAAATAAAAATCATCAAAAGTGTAGACAAAATATGAGGTACGATAAGAATTAAAACAGATTAAATTTAATGAGTACTTGCTTGATTTGTGTGACATAAAAAATAGGCAATATCTGCATAATGATCGATATAATATTGTCCCAAAAACGAATGAACTCTGTTTTCATATCCAGAATCATCAAATCCACTTATCAATGACTGTATACTATATAATGTTCCTGCCGCAAATAAAAGCATGTTATATTTTTTACAAAAGTTGATAGCTATTATTGTCAAAGCCTTGAGTATATTTCTATTTTCTTGAATTTCTTCTGTATCTGGTGATTCCATTATTTCTATCCAGTACAATCGCATAGTTTTCAAAAGTTCCTTAAAATTTAATAATTAAATAACCAATCAAGTAAAAATATTTTTAAAATAAATCTGCTAATATATTATATATCGAACCTTAAATTTATATACCACAGTTAGTAAACATATAAATTTGAAAATGTTAGGCAAACAAAAATATTTGAGTCGAGCGTTTCAGCAGCGATTTTGAAATTATCTATTAATTCGTTCATGTCACACCATTGGTATATTATAAAAAGAAAATGTGAAATTATTATAATTGAAATTCGTACTTTATTTAATATACAACACATAATGCTTGCATTAAAATCTAATGACCAAACTTCTATTAGTAATAAGGTCAATTTAGTCAAACGTTTTACTTCATTGTATGCCTTCATAGCTTTTTCCACTATTTCAATCTCCTTCTCAATTGCCATTAAATTCATTATTTTTTATCTGTTTTAATCAAATTCACTGATAACTTAAAAGAATTTGGCTACTTTTTTATTATGAACTTATAAAATGAAAGCGCCAAATGAAAGTCTTTTTACAACTGTTGGTTTACGTGCTATCGCGATGCTTGCAGGCTGCAAAGTAAAATTAATTTCAAATCTGCTAAGGCGTTTTTCACAATTCTCCTAACAAGGAAATGAGGCATTGCAATTATTTTCTATTGTCCCCTAAGAACGATCATAAAGGGATTCTTAGGGGAAATAATTATATAGTCGAACACAAGAGCTTAGAAATAAACTATGAATCTTATATAGCTACTTACGTGTCCATCATCGAATGGTTGAAGTGACTAGATTCTCGAACCATGGTTCGTGTAATGAATAAAGCGAAGTAGAACAAGATGCCATACTTAGCAGGGGGCCGAACTATCTGTCTTTGTCTAATGGCGTTTTTAATATACCATCCATTGTAGCAAGAAAAAAATAGTAGCCCCCGCTAGATATTAGTATAATAAGTAAATTTTGTAATTATAATAAAATTAATTTATCGCGTAGTTTTTGAATAATATCAGACTTACTAAAAAAGATAAGTTATATTCAAGTTTGTTAGTAGGTCTCATATTATTCAAAAACTACGCGATAAAATCATTTTCTTGTTATACTAAAATTTACTTATTATGCTAATATCTAGTGAGGACTACTATTTTTTTCTTGTTACAACGGATGGTGTTTATATAAATGATGAAAAACTATTAGACAAAGACAGATAGTTCGGCCTGCTCTTAACGGGGAATTTACAAAAAAAATTAAAAAATTTAGGTAAACTAAATTTATATAATTTAATTTAATAAAGAACATAATAATGTATTTATTAATATATCTAATCAATAATCTGTTGTAAATGAGTTTTTACCATATGCTATCTAATCAATTTAATCTAATAAATAAAATAATATAACAATATAATAAAACAAAAATAAATATAAATAAAAATATAATATAAATAAATAATATAATATAATATAATATATATAATAAAAAACTTCTATACTTTATATATTACATGTTTTAACGTAAAATAATTAAAAGAAGATAATTTAGTGCTACTTTGACTGTATTAACAGAATCATGTTGAATTATTGAAAAAATAGTAACACCTTATAGCATAAATATACCGCTACTAAAAAAAAAATAAATAAAACCAAAAAACACAAAAACCCAAGAAAAACCCCACCACACACACCCAAATTCCCTTTGTTAAGAAAAAAGTATAATTTAGAAAAATTATAAATTTTCCATTATCTTATTTTTTTCAATAATCAATCATACAAAATTGATATCTGGAGTATTTTAAAAGTTTTCTTAAATTTTCTTTTCTTTATAGTTTTCGCTTTCCTTATTTGATTTATCATTCACGGAACGCCTAATATTTACTTTTTTACAGTTTTTGTTTTTTTTTTTTTGAATTATTATTCATCGAGTGCATAGTTTTTGTTCGTTATGGTTTTTTTACTAGTTCAGATTTAATATGGCGAATTTATATCACTTAAGCTATAAAATAGTATAAGATACTCGTGACTTCAATGGCACATTACTTCACGGCGTCTAGCAACCTCGCTTCGCTTGGCTGCTAATCTCACGCCCTTTAATAATGAACCATTTAAGCCACTTGTATCTTAATATACTATTCTTACATTTCAAAAATATTACTATTCTAAATTATTTATTGTTACTTATTGTTTGGATGCATAATTCTCAATTAATAAAAAGACACAAAAATAAATACTGAATATTTTACATCAACCACATTAAAATTCACCTTTTATTAAAAGTGAACTGAAACTTAGAATAATAAAATATTTCGGCGAGATAAGTTAATCATGATTGGTTCTGATATAAAAATAGAAAACAGAAAATATAGTTGCATCTTTCCCACACTGGCATTTAATTCCACTTTACCTTATTTCTTTTTTTTATATTGATTTGAAATGTATCTACTTTTATTAGCTAATAAGAAAAAACGAAATTTTTCTTAAACAATTTTTGCCATACCCTGGCCGAAAGTACCACTTTTACTTTGTGACGTATGGAGTCATCTATACGTCACACTATGAGGTAGTTATTAGCTATGAAGTGATCGCCGAAGTTGTGAAATTAGTTATTCTAATCAGCGTGTTTTTTTTTGACATTTCGTTATTTAATAAATTAAAAAAAAATGGAATAAAAAAAAATTTGATTAATCATAAAAAAAATTAGTGCAAATAATGCAAAAAATTAGTAAAAATAACAAAAAAATAATAGTTATAGTGAAAGTGAGACAGTGAAGAAAAAACATTAAATATAAAATTTGCGTGATATGCGTGGTCAGCTTGTCAAATTTGTAACACATTAACCCATTAATGCCCATGCCTAGACCAGCAGGGGTAGCATCCCCGAACCATTCTAAAAGGGGACATTAGGTCAAAGTAAGTTCAAATACAGAAAAAAAATTTTTTTTCCATTTGTTTAAAAAAAAATTGTTTAAACAAATTGCTTAAAAAATGGTTTTTCGTTTATTCTGATGGCGTAAATGGATTCTACGCCAAAAATTACTACAGGAACCATCATCAGATTACCAGAATACGCATTTTCCATTTTGCAATTATATAATAAATAATTTTAACAGAGCGCTATGTTTCGTAGCCGAGTCATGGGTACATGGGGGTACTGGGCCCTGTTAAAATTATTTATTATATAATTGCAAAATGGAAAATGCGTATTCTGGTAATCTGATGATGGTTCCTGTAGTAATTTTTGGCGTAGAATCCATTTACGCCATCAGAATAAACGAAAAACCATTTTTTAAGCAATTTGTTTAAACAATTTTTTTTTAAACAAATGGAAAAAAAATTTTTTTTCTATATTTGAACTTACTTTGACCTAATGTCCCCTTTTAGAATGGTTCGGGGATGCTACCCCTGCTGGTCTAGGCATGGGCATTAATGGGTTAATGATGGTTCCGCAGACGATTCGTGTTTACACTGTTAGCATACGTTTATTCAAATTCAAAACAAAAGAAAAAAGTATTGCGAATTTGTACATACATAATTTTGTAGTCCCTCATATCTGCTACAACGACATAAAATTATCTACACCATTTGGGAGTAAGAAGGATGAATACGGGGCGAATTTGTTGCTTGAACAGCAATCAATCTCGGGCACGCTTCAAGCGCCCTCGACTGTCTACTGTTCTCGCAACAAACTCGCCCCTAATTCATCCTTCTTACTCTCAAATGGCGTATATAACTAATCAACACCACTGATTTTTAAAAAGTATTTTTAAATCATTCAGAAAATACGGTTGTGATTAGAAAATGATTCGAAATATAATAATTCAATAGTTAATTATTGATAGCTAATTATTTTAATTATTTGCATTACTTTTAAAGAATTCATTCATAATTTAACTCTAATTAATTTGGTCATTTAAAATGATCTATTACTATAAATATTAAATAATTAAATAATATGAATTTTTTCTTTAGAATGTATTATTTCAGGGTGGCCAGCTTTCAGGGAAAACTGGAAAGTTAGGGAAAGTCAGGGAATTTGCGAAGCACTGGAAAAGTCATGGAAAGTCAGGAAATTCGCTCCGTTGGCTGGAATTTTGAACAAACAAAAATTGAACATAAATAATTATTGAATTTAAAATAAAATATTTATTGAAAACTAGATTATATTTAAACGTTTTAATTATTCAATTGAAACGTTTAAATGTCTTGTTTCCAATAAATATTTTTCTTTAACAGTGAGAGAAAGTTTACTGAACATTCCAAGAATTTCTTCCATAAACATCATGCCAGTATCGGCCCGAACCTAAAATCGAGCCGCGCTTAGTTACTATTATCATTGTGCAGGTCCGAGCGCGTGAAACGCCGCCGACCATGAGAATTAGAATCAAAATAAAAGACACAACGCGCGTGAGTCTCTACTTGATTACACGACAGACGTTTACGCTTTGCATATCAATATTGTTTAAACGTAACTGTGATTGGACGGACGTATACGTTAACTTGTTTCATCATATATTCATTAAACTAAATTGCTTTTTTCTATTTTTTCATTAATTTGTACATATTTGAACTCAGGGAGTCGAAAAAAGTGATTTCCAGAAAATGTCTGTATGTAGATAATCCCACACTGGAAGAAATTTCGTCTTTGGGTATCTCGATATTCAGAGTCTATTGATTTCACGAAAGAAACATTTCATAACTCTACATTTCGTATTATTTCAATTCGTAAGAGTATAAAATGAACTCTAAGAATCCTGGAATACATGCAAAACGAAACTGAACTTGACCTTATTCGAAATTCGTAAATATGGAATTCATGAGTCATCGCAATAGCGCAAGCGCACGGCCGAGCTACCTCAACTCGGCTCTGGGCGTCTGAGACTCCGACAGCCGAGATTCTCTATTTCTGCAATACCTTTGAATAAGAGACTCCGACGCTAGCTGTTAAATAAGTACAAGTATTCGAGAAAGTTGTTTGGAATTAACACATATATATTTCGTCCGTAGTTGGATCTCAAGTCTCGACGTCTGAGACGTCGAGCGCGGAGTTAATTTTTGCTCGGCCTCGTATTAAGAGTTTTCAAGCTTTTCTAGAATTACCATCATTCGATATACGATTGAATCAAGTGGATTTTAGAATATATGATTTACGATTATCCTCGGATAGACGCTGGTCGAATTTTGTCATATTTTAAGTATAAAGTCTTTATCCCTTAAGCCATCGACATCTCCAACGGCGAAATTTCTTTCCGTGCATAGTTGATGAATATTTACGTCACTGAATTAAACTTTGGCAAGAGAAAATTTAGTTTTGACACAAACAATATTTTTTTAAATAAATAATTTGCAGGTAATGGTGGGATGAAAAACATACTTCAATGAAAATTGGTTAACCAGTCCAAAATATTCTTCATGGGTTGATCGTTGTACTAATAATAACTCAAAAGCATATTGTAAATTGTGTAAAAAAGACTTCATTCAGTAATATGGGTGTACACGCACTTTTTAGCCATGAACAAAGCCGTAGTCATAAAAATGCACTTGAGCGGCAAAAAACAAATCAACGCATAACCAAATTTGTTTTTAACATATCAAATGTAGAAGCTGTGCAAAATTCGACAAGTTCTCATTCTAATGTTTCTCAAGAAGTAAATCCTGTTGAAACCAGCAACAATACAACAATTGGTAATTTAATTTCATCATATTCAGTATATTTCAAAAAGTTAATAGTAAATTTTTTAATTCCTATGTATTTAAAATATATCAAAAAACTGATAAAAATTTTTATTAAGAGTAATTTTAAAAAACTATCCAAAATTAAATTTGCATCGCATAATAATCTTTTTGCATATTCAATTAAAATTTTATACGATAACTTTAAAAGTTATATTTGTTAAAATTTAATAAAAAAATTTTTATAGTCATATTTATAAATTCTTCTGTAATGATTCTATTTATTTAAATATTGGCGCGTAATTATTTAAATATATTTAATAATCCAGTGTCTGTTTCAGATTTAACGAGTGAAAATAAGTCAATAAATAAAAGCATTTCAAGTTATTTATTGAAAAATCAAGTTATCACTGCAGAAATTATTTGGTGCTTCAACACGATTGTACGGCATATATCATTGAGAAATGCAGGTGCTTCTGTGCAAGTTTTAAAAAAGATGTTTCCAGACAGCAAAATAGCAGAAAAAGTGTAGCTATCAAGAACAAACATATCTTACATTATTACGTATGGGATTGCACCTTACTTTCGAAAAGAATTAATCAATTCATGCTCTGAGTGTTCTCAATTTGTTATTGCATTCGATGAATCTTTAAATAAAATATCACAACGTAATAAAATGGATGTTAGTATTAGATTTTGGTCAAACGACTTTCAAGAAGTTGTAACAAGATATTACACTTCTGAATTTTTGGGACACGCAAAAGCTGAAGATTTATTACAGGTATTTTTGAAAATTTAGCGTTACAAAAGTTACTGCAAGTTTCTATGGATGGACCAAATGTCAACTTAAAGTTTCACAGGTTATTGAAGGATTAAATGAAGAAAAGATACTTCTCGATATGGGTACTTGTGGCCTTCATACTATGAACAATGCATTCAAAAATTCTATAAAAGCTGTTGCTTGGGATATTGTAAAATTTTTACGAGCAATATTTGATTTATTTAAAAATGTGCCGTCTAGACGTGCTAATTTTACTTTGTATTCTAATATTCCAAAAGATCAATTTCCTATAAAATTTTGCAGTACAAGATGACTTCAAAATGCTGAACCTGTAGAGCGAGCAATTAAAATCATTCCTTTTTTAAAAATCTACGTACACTGCCGCTCACAAAAATTTGGCCACCTAAGAAAAAATCAGCAAAAATTCAAAGTTTTATATCTCTGCCAAAAATGAATGGATTTGAAAAATTCGATCGGGAATCAAAGTTTAACCTAAAAACTATCAAAAAACGCAAGGTCCGATATAAAAAGTTGAAAAATCAATTTTTCATAGATAAAAAAAAAACCATTTTTTTTTTTCATTTTTTTTCGTCCATTTTAAAATTTGTGGAATTTTATCAAAAATTGTCGAAGATTAAAAATTCAAAAAATAGGTGAAAGCTAAAATACTCCTCTTCAAAATGAGAGGTTGAAAGCTACTATACATCTATTTTTAAAAGAGTTATACTCATTTAAGTGAAAATAATGCATTTTTTTTCAACAGCTGATATCTCGAAAAGGATATCTTAGAAAAAAAATTTCAAAGAGAAAAAAAGTTGTGTTTTTTAGTAAGGAATCCAATTTTGAAGTGGAAATACAAATCAAAAATAATTTTTTTTCCTCCCATGTTTTTGTAGGGCTAAAATTTATAAAATGAAGAAATTTAAAAAAAATTAGCTCTACAAAAAACATGGGAGGAAAAAAAATTATTTTTAATTTTATATTTTATTTTCATTTTTGTTTTCTTTATAAATAAATATAAAGAAAACAAAAATGAGCCTACTTGTGATAGTTGACTGATTCCATTCAGATTCATGCAGGCCGTCACTGATTGAATTTTTTTTTCTCTTCTAAGTGATAAAAACACTTTCCAATATGAAGATAAAATTTATCTCATAGAACGCTCGAAAATATGTTTTTTTCTCGCTACAGCGTATTTAGTATTGAGTGTAAAAATGAAAATTAAAAAATTGAAAATGAACCTCAATTTTCAAATGGCCGTAGCTCCGTCAATTTTTGACCTTTCTGGACGTTCTGGGATAGGTGAGAATATGCCATTTTGCCTTATATTTTTTAAACAGATTTTTAAACGTTTTTTTTTTATATTTTTCATTTTAAAGCATTGATACCATGGCGCATCATGCCATTTTTCCAACTATTACGTCTTTTTACAATTCGTTTAAGCTTTTATTTATTAATTTATCAAAAAGGTTAACAAAAATCTTTAAAATAAACCCTCGATCAAATTTTGTTATCAATTAGAACCAAAGTTATGATGATTTTAAGTTTATAAAAATAGAAATTTTTTTGTTGATAATTAAAATTTTTTATTCAATTCGAATTTTGCGCCCACGATTTAAATTTTGTAGGGAGTGACATATGCCACCGCTAGATGGCGACGATTCACTTTTTGCATTCTCATTAACGACTTGACGCATTCAAGCATATAAGACAAGTAAGATCAACAATAAAATTGTCTAATAAAGTTATTTCTTCGTATAAATCTTCTTCTGTCAAAGAAATCACTTTTAAATCAATACTATCTCTAATTGGGCATTCTTTGAATTTTCTTAGTGCACATTTTCTATCATATTTTGAACAAAAAAGTGAAGAATTTATTCTCAATTCCAAATCTGTAATGTCATGTTTATTCTCGTTTTTATATTTATTTAAAGCACCCAACGTAAGTTTCAGGCTCTTGCAATAAACGCAAAGATACGAATCGTTTGGTGGATGGGGCATAACCCACTTTGGTCTTAAGGCATAGAGTATTGGTTTACCAATTTTTGTTTTAATTTCAGGATTTTCTTCTATAAATAAATATTTGGTGAGGAGGTAACTCATGTATAGTATAGCAATAGAAATCGTGCGTAGTAATAGGGGATTCCCGAAGCATTTTATAATACAACGCCGAAATGACTATACCTTTTCGCTTCGCATGTTACGCTACTATCAATTTTAATTTTATTCGTATTTTACTTGCTTATAATTGTTATTTAATTTTACAATTGTTAACATAAATGAGTTGCAATAATCCACACCTTATAATTATCAATGAAAACTCTATAAAATAATCAAAATATTAAATTATTGCTTATTATACTGACGTTCCTTGTTGATCAAGTGTCAAGGCACATTTAATATTAGTCTTTCTTTATTGAACCGTATGAAAAAGTTAAAAATTTTCCACAGTTCATTTATTTCACTGTTAAAAAATAGGCTATTTTTGCCTCGGGAAAACGTGTCAAAAGCGCGAATTTATTTCTCGCAGTGCTATAAAAACATATTTTCGAGCGTTCTATGAGGTAAATTTTATCTTCATATACATATTGGAAGGTGTTTTTATCACTTAGAAGATAAAAAAAAATTCGATCAGTGACAGCCTACATGAATCTGAATGGAATTAGTCAGTTACAAAACTTTTTATGAATCTTTGAAGAACAAATTTTTGCAAGCAAAACTTGCATTTTTACACTGACAAGGAGAGCACCCCACCTCTGGTAAACGGATTCGGCTGAAACTGCAGGATATGATTTTTCGATGGAAAAAAATGAACCCGTGTTTTTTTTTTGTCGAATAGGCCCCCTAGACAAGGATATAGATATTTTTTTTTAAATATGGCGAATAAGAGCCTTTACAAGAACTTAAATAACCGAAGAACTAAGACTCTTACAAAAAAATACATAGAAGATAAAATAAAGCACGAATTAATTGCTTTAATTTACACTTTAGTGGTTCAAAAGGTCTTGGCGATTAAAATATGTTAATAAAATAACGTGAAAAATTGATCATATTTTATATGCTAAAAATATTAAGTAAATACGTGGTAATATTTAATTAAGAATAACTTTTGAACAACAGAAGCTTTTTTAATGCAACAAAGCTTAAATCAAAGCATCCGATTCGTGCTTCATTTAGTATTCCATGCATTTTTTTGTAAGAGTCTTAGTTCTTTGGTTATTTAAGTTCTTATAAAGGCTTTTATTCACCATATTTTTAAAACAATGTCTGTTGGAGTCGTAAGTGAACAAGAGACGGTGGCAAGAGGTTTCGCGCACTTTTTCTCGCAAAGCTGTGTAAGTAAGGAGTGGGGGGACGCGGGTGCCGCTTGGATGCGGGTTGGAGTGTGTTGGCTCGTAGGGTGAGTTTCAGCTTCGATCTTGCCGCTGAAGTGCGTGGACGTGTTTTTCCTTCCGGAGTGCCTAGTGTAGTGTCAGGTGTGCGCGGTTGCTTAGTGTAGTGTCGGGTGTGCGCGGTTGCCTAGTGTGTACTGTCGGGTGTGCGCGGTGTGGGACTGGAACGGTGCTTTGGGCTTGGGTAGGAGTGAGCATCAACACGTCAGCTCATCCCTGCGTGGGCTGTCCGAGACGCCAGAGTTGGTCTCCCCGAGACGTCGGGGCGCTCTGCGTCTGGAGGTGCTTACTCGTGGCGGTTTGCTGCTTGTCCGTTGGGGTCGGGGGCACCCCGGGACAACGGTAACTCCACACTTGGTACATCTACGGATCTGTGTGGTAAGAGAGCTCTCATAATTTATTTTTTTTCTTTGTCTTGTTCTTTCTTAAACTATTTCTTTTCTTTGTCTTGTTCTTTCTTAAACTATTTCTTTTTCTTTGTCTTGTTCTTTCTTAAATGATCAATTATCCTTGTTTGTTGTCTGTCAGTGTTCCTTTCTTTTATTGAATTCCAGCGGATTGTTAATGGATTTGTGTTCACACCATATACAAGTTATTATTCGGCTCACATGTGATTTACTGGATTCATACACTTAAATAAAGTTTAAATTAGAATGAAAAGAAGGTCGTGTGTTATTTTACATTTTAGTCCAGGCGGGATCTGTTTTAAAATGGGTAGATTTGGATGTTTCGTATATAATCGCTAATTTTTGCTTCAATGTCTCCAAAATTATGTTAGATATGATAATTTCAATATGCACCAGTTGAAAAAGTTGTGCTAAATTCGCTATTAAACAAATAGTGAAAAAATCTCGAAAAATACGATTTTTTTCATCCTTTTTTTATTTATAGCTCCTTAAATATACATTTTAGAGAAAAATGTAAGAGGAAAAAAAAGTTAGATGATAAAATTTTACATGGAATATCAAACTTTTAAAATAAAAAATTTCATTTTTTATGTTAGAAAAACGACAACAATTGCGAAAAAACTGCCCAAAAATTAATGTTTTGTTAAATGATTTTTTTAATTATTTAAATTTATCATATGATTTTAATATTGGGCCACAGAAAACTTTCTGATATGATAAAACAGCCCAGCAAATTTCATTAGAATCGGTTTGTTCATTGCTTCACAATAATTTAACAGTTAAGCGTCCCACAAAAAAATGCAAAAATTTCAAAACTTCATTGCAAATAAAATAATGCTTTCAGATGGGTGCTGATTTTTTTACATATAGCAGACTATCAAAGCTTTCAAATGCACTTTGAAAAATTAAAATCGGTTGATTAGGAGAGTCTTGGGAATTTTTAAAAAATATAGTTAAATTTATGCTTATAAACAAATTGAATATCTTTTTCAATTTCGAATTAAATGAAACCCAAAAATTTTTGTTTAAAAATACTCTGAAAGGCGCTCATTTTAAAAAAGGAAAGTCAAATTCCGCTCAATAGTTTTTGAGCTATGACTCACCAAAGTTAACTTGTGTTTATTATTAAACAATAAACAATAGAAAGTCAATTAAAGCGTCATTAGCTTAATATATTTTTATATATTCTATGTTTCCAATAATTTTATGAAAAAATAATAAACCGATATAATTATAATGTGTATTTTTATAATTATAATTTTTTAGTATACACAAGTATGCTTCTAAACTTACTTAACTAAACTACAATATAATCATCTATTAAAATGAATTTTCAAATTGATAAAAATGTTTATAAAATATATGTTTGAAAAATAAAGGTAATCAAATAAAATCAAATTATAAATCGTTTTAAAAAATTTCTGAGTTGATAGAATTATTAAAAACATAAAATATATAAAAAATTTATCATACCTTTACGCAGTTTGAAACTCCTGTTTAATTCAAATAAAATGTTTGAAATGTATGAAAAAGAAACATTTGTATGAAGCGAATTCAAATCATTGACCCTTGCCAAAGTCAAAGTTCAATTATGATCAAGCTTTAGCTGAGTCTTTTATTTTTATTTATTTTCGAAATACATGATAACCTTAACGATATCTGAGTGAATCTAAAGTAAATACTCAAACATACGATGGTCACTTTATTTTTTTTTTTACATTATAATTCTGCTATTTGAAGATATAATAATTTTAAATGGAAATAATATAAAATTTGAATATGAATATTTCGAAAATAAGAGCAATGATTTAATCTAGTTTGATTAAAAGTTATCTTAAATTATAGAAAAATGTTTCCTTTTATTTTTTATAAATACTAATAAATTTATTTATTTTTTACATCAATTTCTTCTTTTATATTATCCGTTTGAAACTCGTAATTTTCAAATAAATTTTTCACTTTCATACGAAGAACTTCCTTAATTAATAAATTAATAATGTTTATAAAAGATTAATAATAAGTACAGAATTCTCATTTAGTTTATTATAGACATTAACGATTGAAATGATGATACCTTTAAAATTATTTAACATTTTTTTTAATTATTTACAATTTTTCAATTTTCTAATTTTTTTAAACAATATTAAAAATTAATATCAAATAAGTTCTCATTTAGTAGATAAAATGACATAAGATTAAGCACTTTTTATGTAAAATAGACAAATAAATGTTTAAAAAAATACAAATTTTTTATCTCATGATTTAAAGTTATGTTAATATAACAAATTATACGCATAATTAATTATTTATCATAAAATATTTGAATTCCTTGACTTCGGGCACATCGATTTAAAAAAAAGATCAAAATCAGACCATTAGAAGCCGAGATAATCGCATTTTTAGAGCGCGCTGTAGTTTTTAGTTCTTGATTTCACTTTTTAATCAGCTTGCTCCATCACGTGACATTTTACGTTTTCAACGACTTTTCGAGTGATCAGAGTAATTTTAATCGATACTTTTTATGCCTTTCCAAAGAGCGCATGTTTTGAAAACTTTTACCTAAGAAGTGCTTGGGCAAATAAAGCTAATGACGCTTTAATTGACTTTCTATTGTTTATTGTTTAATAATAAACACAAGTTAACTTTGGTGAGTCATAGCTCAAAAACTATTGAGCGGAATTTGACTTTTCTTTTTTTAAAATGAGCGCCTTTCAGAGTATTTTCAAACAAAAGTTTTTGGATTTTATTTAATTGGAAATTGAAAAAGATATTCAATTTGTTTATAAGCATAAATTTAACTATATTTTTTAAAAAATTCCCAAGACTCTCCTAATAAACCGATTTTAATTTTTCAAAGTGCATTTGAAAGCTTTAATAGTCTGCTATATGTAAAAAAATCAGCACCCATCTGAAAGCATTATTTTATTTGCAATGAAGTTTTGAAATTTTTGCATTTTTTTGTGGAACGCTTAACTGTTAAATTATTGTGAAGCAATGAACAAACCGATTCTAATGAAATTTGCTGGGCTGTTTTATCATATCAGAAAGTTTTCTGTAGCCCAATATTAAAATCATATGATAAATTATGCCTAATAGATTGGATTATCGATGGTTGTCTGTGCAAAATAGGCGCTTATATCTTAAGATGTCTCATGCTTACAATGTTATATCGCATAATTCGCAGCCATATTTAGCATCGAAGTTTATAAGGCAGTATGTTGATGCATCAGTGCGCTTATCATCGAGATTGCCTCCTAGATTGTTTATTTGTTCGAATGTGCGTACTACTGCACTTCAACACTCTTTTGCCTTTTCGGCAGCTCAATATTTCAACAAGGACTTATCCTCGCTGAAGTCTTCTTCTCCTGAGGCTTCCCTCTCTTTCAAACGTTCCTTGTATGATAGTCTATTATTGAGCGAATGTGAGTTGTGGTAGCTTGAGACTGGTCCTGGCTGAGTAACTCTCCAGTCGAAATTATTTGATATTATTTGATATTTTTTGAAGTTCAATGATTTAATTTCAATATTCTTTTGCTATAAATTTTAAATAAATTAAATTTAAACTTGAATTTTAGTAACTGTGGCTATACTCACTACAATTTTACAATTTTATTGTTAATTGTTATTAGCTTAAATGTTGATTATTGCTATGTGTTTTATCTGTAATTTTACTTATTTGTAAGTGGCGTTAAGCTTTATTTAAAATTTCTATTAATAAGCTTTTCTTATATTATACTGCGATAATTAATGTTAAAACTTACATGATAAATTATTTTGTTTATGGTTATTATAATATTTTTCATTATGTTATATTTTCTGATGCATTGTTGTTATTATTAAGTTTAGTATTAGATGAAAATTCATATTTTTGTTTACAACTTGACTATTCATAAGTTACTATAAAATGTATTTCAATGTTGTAATTGATTGTTTAGTGCCAGACAGGGTATTACCCTAAGGCCAAATAAAGTAGTTTAAGTCTAAGTTTCTCTCATATGCATACTATAGCTTATCCTTTTTTGTTTACTAGTCACATGCATCGACTCTCTCTGTCTGATATGTATTACAAACTAGTGTACAAATAATATAATTTTTACGAATTTGATTGGGACAGGGCCCTTCGTTAACTTTCCTCACGCGCAAATATAAGCATTCGCACCAAACCCCCCGCTTGAAGTTATTATTTGTATGTTATTATTATTTCAGTTTTAATAATAAAGAGTCGCATTTTGAAAAATCTAATCATAGATTTTTAAAATATAAGTCTTCAACTAAAAATGTCGCTTGATTCGTTTCTTAATTGTTATAAACAAAGTAAATTAAAAAAAAAAATCTGATCTTGGCTCCTATTGGCCTAAATCTTCGTTTCAAACACAGCTATAAGAATATTTAAATAGCGAATTCGTAAATGTTATAAATGAAGCCCCAGCTTCATTTATTTAAAAAAAACACCCTCTTTTTTAAAGCGTTATAAAAAATATTGCAATTCAATTTTCTCATTTGCTCTTAACGGAATATGAAAATTTGAACCTTCATGAAGAGTTTAAGCCTTTATGCAACTCAATATGTTCATCCAAAAAAAAAATTATAGCAATAAACATTATGCGTGTTGAGATAAATAATAGGGAATATCTCAGCTACAAATTAACCAATTTGTTGTTACAACCTCTCTTTCTGTTCGTATTCATGAAAGCTTCCATTTAAAAGTTTTAAAATATTAAACAAATTATTTTTGCATAAATAATTGATATGCAAGCAATGACCATTTTTCATGGTTTTTTGGCTTTTTTGCGATAACTAATTGACGAAAATAATCGCGACATCACTCAAATTGTAGGTTTTTTCTATTCTCTAATACTTTTATTAATAACTTTTAATTCTAAAATGCATAGATGGCTTCAGAGAATTAAAAAAGCTGTTTTGGCCAACTTTGCAGCCTCCTGCAGTATTTCCTACCTTTTTTTTGGTTACACTTTATATAGGGTATGTTTTTTCATCGCCCTTAACAACTTCATATAGGTTTCATTAATGTCTAAAATAGCCTCTTATGCTATATTGATTGGACTAATAAGCTATTTGATCTTAATCTATTTAAAAATTTTAATTACATGTAATAAACGCAATATACTATTAGAGTCGTGAAATACGAGGTGCTGTAATACAAAAATATTATACGAGAATAGCTCCTATTCATTATCCACCTATACAGATACTTAGACATTTACGTTCCCTGTAATTTCAGTTATTCTACGAACGCGTGTATTCTCTTCCGGGATGGATAACTGCTGTATAATTAGTTTTCAATACATGTCCTTAGCTTGGGGAACTGGGCGAGTGATTATAGATTGCATGAAAAATACTAATTAAAATAAATGCGGGATCATCTGCAGATTTTGCAATATGCGTAAAAATAATTCTGGAAAACAATGGTTTTTAAGAAAAATTAAATAATACATCTTAAGATCCTAAAAAAATAATTTACGGCTACTACTTACAAATCTTGCATAAATATAATAAAAATCGTTGGAATCGATTGCAATATAATTGCGGATCATACCCTGGTAGAAAGTTTAGCATAAATTATGGCGTGTCCACCAACATATGGCCATATTTGTACGGTGTAATTACACTGTCAAATTTCACCATAAGTTGGCCATAATATGGACTTATTCTAATGTATGATTTGTGCGCACTACTATAATAAACTTATATTTATAGTATAACAAGTTTAACTTTAATTGTGAACTTTCTCTACTCTTCTCTATTATTTTTTATTCACTATTCTTCAGATTTTAATTACAAATGAATTTTTTTTTTATTATAACCTAATTTTCTGATATGACTTTATATTCGACATCTTAACCTAACCCTAATCTTTAAAAATAGACGCGCTAATGTAGTTCTTAAGTTTTGTTAGTTAGTTGAAAAACTCAATATTATGTTATATAATAAAACTAATTGATTTGCATTAACATTATGTTATAGCAGGACACTTTAAAATTATTTGCAAAATTTTAGAACTTTGAGTACCAGACTTTCAAAACGAATATGTGTATTATGAAATATTTTGTTTGTAACTAAACCAAAAATGAAACTTAACACTAATTTTTTCAAAGTGAAATTACAATACAATTCCCAATATATGGATTTATATTGATATTATGCTAGACAAAACATTCTAAAGTTATTTACAAAATTTCATGATTGTAAATGCTATAATTTAAAAAAAAAATAAGTAAAAACGAAATTATAATATCACTTTAAACAACTTAATGGCCAGTTTCATTTTTAGTCCATATCGAATGAAATGTTTCATGTGGTACTTGTTAGATTTTTTTTTAACTATAGTACTTAAAGCTATGATACTCTGTATTTTGCTTTAAAATATCTTCCTCGAACATGGTATCAATTCATATGAATGTAATTTATATTGTACTGTTGTTTTGATTTAAAAAGTTGGTAAGCAGTTTTATATTTGATTTAGTCTATGATGAGTCCTTTCATATTATACGTACCAGACTATACTTCTTTTTAAACTATAGAATTCAATGTTATGTTTTATTATACAACCTAGATTACATTGATTTGCATCGACATTATGTTACAGTAGGACATTTTAAAATTATTTGCAAAATTTTAGAACTTTGAGTGCCATAATTTTAAAAAGAATATTCTAACATGTGTATTATTAAATATTTTAGTTGTCGCTAGACCAAAAATTAAACTTGCCACCAACTCCTTTAAAGTGAAATTACAATACAACCTACATTACATGGATCTGTATTGATATTATAATAGACAGAATATTCTAAATTTATTTACAAAGTCTATGAATAATTTTAAAATATCTCATTCAATGCTTAAAATCCTTTTGATTAGTCAAAAATGTGATTTCTTCAATTTGGTGGTTGTCGTAAGCTTTCTCAGTTAATTGTTCGACAAATTTTTAAATTCTTTTTCTTTTTCTTTTGAATAAAAGTGTTATTTTGTGAATACATATTAATTAAAGATCTCTGGAAATTTTGAAGTCAATTCGTTGAAAATTGGCTGAGGAAGCTTGCAGTGACCACCAAAATCAAGTGTTCGAATAAAAGAAAGAATTTTAATCAATTCATGAGATTATTTAAAATTATTCATGGGCCAAAGTCTTATATTTTATATATCTAAGGTAAAAAAAACTTTTTTTTAAATAATATTATTATAAAAAAATTATTATGACATTTAAATTTAATTTTTATTTTAGGCTTGAATTTGGGCTTGATACCTTAAGTTCTTAATTAATTGATATTTTATATGAGTGTAACTACAATTAATATTAAATAATACTAATATCTCATTAATTTATATTAACACTAAATTTATTTTTAAAATAAATCATAACCTATAAAGTTTGTATTGTTCATTATAACCTTTGTCTATTCGAGTGATATACTAACAAGTAATTGTTATTAATTGTAAATAATGTCAGACCATTAACTATAACTTTATAAATGAAACTTCAATGTGTTATTGCTAATTATAAAAATAAATAGTTTATAAAAATGAATAATATATGATGATAATTTATTAAAATGAATCATTTTCTGATAATTCTAAATTATTATTTCCTTAATTATTATTCCAAAATTTTAATTATCTTTTCAAAATTATAAATTTGTATTCCTTGTCAAGTCCATAAGCTGACCATATTCCGTCAAAATAAGACTGGGTTTGTAGCCTTGTCAAGTCCATAAGCTGGCCATATTCCGTCGAAATAAGACTGGGTTTGTGGCCATATTATGGTTGCAAACCATAAAATACACCATAATGACACCGTGAATCCAGGCTTTTTTCTACCAGGGTATAAATATTTTGATAATTAGCCTAACCCTTCTAATTATAGAGTAGGTAACTTTTATATTATTTATTTACTATACTACCCCTCCCCAGCTGCACCATATAAACCGAATAGTTGTAGATTTTAATATATTTTCATCTTTCTTGAATTGATTTACCCAGGACCAGAAGGCAACAAATTTAAAATTAGCGGAAAAGTTTGATTTGCATAATTGTTTTTTTTTTTAGTAAAAGATTTAATAAAATGATATTTGTTTTAAATTATTACTTTAAGTTATTTTAAATCATCCAACAGCATATACTCATTTATGATATACAAATAAAGATCTTAAACCAGATTGTGGATAATTAAACATATAAGTGATGAAATCATGAAATACTAGTTTCTGTAAAAAAAAAAAAAAAGAAATAATTATCTCTAAAACAGAGGACAGATACTTTACATGGCTCCACCAATTTATCATTGTGGATGGTGAGAACTTAGACTAGAAGTTAGAACGAGACAATATTTGAATTAAAGGGGTGGGGTTCGATTTTCGAAAACGATATTTTTTAATGATCTTAATATTTTATAACATTATTAATTTTTAGAATCTCATTTTCAATTATGGCTCAACGAATTTATTTTTCTTAATTATAATTGATATTTAGAATCGTAACACGTACATAGAGCACCATATAATTATAAAATATTTCGAAATTTCTAATAAAATCTTTTGACAAGTATTGAAAGAATATAAAAAAATATACTTTTGAAAACTCTATTAGAAATTTCGAAATATCTAATCATAATATGGTGTTCTGTATACTTGTTACTATTCTAAATATCAATTATAATTTATTCAAATAAATAAATTTCGATAGCAGCCATAAATTGAAAATGAGATTTCTAAATAATTTAAATGAATGTTATCAATAGCATCATTCTAAATTTTGAGATTCTACGTTAAGCACAAAAAAATATCGGTTTTTCGAAAAATCGAACCCCGCCCAATTAAAGGATATTTACAATAACATTTTTTGTATCTACTGCGCTCTTTTTTTTATTCAAACACAAATTCGCAATTCAAATGAAACTTTTGTCACAATGATATGATGTGTGCTGAGTTTTTACACTAAAATTACTACTACAGAGTGAAAAAAAATTTGTAATTTTAACACACATAAGTGTTAGAGATGAAATACAATTTTTTTTGTGTTAAAATTAGTAAGTACACACGTGTTTGTAAAATTTACAAACTCCGTGTGTTAATGCTACAAAAAGTACACATATATTTTTAAATTACAAAATTTTTTGTGTTGATTTTACAAACATGTTTGTAAAATTTTAATACAAAAATATTTGTACAAAATAAAATTTCACGAATTACACAAAATTTTTTACAGTGTACAATAGAATTAATTTACAACTTTTTATGTGAAGATTAAAACATCAATGGGTTTCAATGTGTTTTAATGAAAGTTGGACAAATTAATAACAATTTATGATCAACTATATTTTTATCACTAAACAAACATTGTTAAGATCCCGTATTATAAATTTTGATTTTAGAATTATAATATTATTTTAATTTATAATATAACAAGGGATTGTAGAATACTAAATAGGTATTTAGTTCTATAAATTGATACTATTTTAACAAAATGTAAAATAGGATTTAAAATTTTCTCATCTTACTAGGAGAGTGCCACATCTCCGGATCATGGATTTTGCTCAAACTTGGGGATATGTTTTCATATGACAAAATATGGAAAAAGATAAAGTTATAGTCACAAACGCTTAATATTTCCCTAAATACAGGCAAGTAAAGAAAATCATTAAAAAAGTTACTAGATTTTATAACACGTATAGCTCTTAAGCATCGATTGCTACAAGCTTAAAACTCTTTTTAAATTAAAGCTCAGCTCAAATCCTTTCGAAATAGCACTTATAGCATATCAAAATATTACTTTTTTCCAAAGTTACAGCGTAATAAAGATTGTACTTAATTTGAGCTTTTATTATTAATTAATGTTTCAAAAAGAAAATTCAGGCACAATCTTTATTACGCTATAACTTTCGGAAAAAATAATATTTTTATATGCTATAGATGCTATTTCGAAAGGATTTGAGCTGAGCTTTAATTTAAAAGAGCTTTACGTTTCTAGCTATCGATTCTTAAGAGCTATCCCTGCTAGCACAGGAGGTCATAAAGACGTCATTAGGACGTTTTGAAAATCACGAAAAACGTTTATTCTGAAAGTACAAAATGACGTCTTGAAGACGTCTTTTAAACGTTATTTTGGCCACAGTATTTTTTCCAAAAAAGTTTACAGAGACGTTTTAAAGACGTTTAAAAAACGTATGTAATACGAATAATACACGTCATTTGTACGTTATTAAGACGTTTTTACGTAGCAGAATAAACAAATTATAAACGTTTTATTAACGTATTTAAGACATATTCTATTCATGAAGACCCCAGGAGTCGAAAAAAGAAAGACGTTTTATTAACGTCTTTAAAACGTATTCGATTCATGAAAGCCCCAGGAATCGAAAAAGGAGAAACGTTTTTAAAACGTCTTTAAAACGTCCCTTAATAAATGTAAAAAAAATTTTAATTAATCACATTACTTTTATGTCATGGTTTATGAGATGAATGATAGCATATATCATTGTTTGAACATATTATAAAAGATTGTCCGTGGTTATGTGTATTTCGATAATTTTCTTTTAAAGAAATTGATTACTTTCCTTCTTTTTCAAGGTGATTAGTTACGTAAATATTCAGAATGTTTTTTTATTCTTTCTTTAACTACATATTTTCTCTCCTTGTTTAGCCTGTGATGAATTCTTGGCACTCAGTCCATTTCAAATACGAAAATTCAGAAAAGTTCAAAACGGTTCAAAATTGTTTATAATTGTTGAAAATTGTTCAAAATCGTTCATAATTATTTAGAATTATTTTTAACGTCCAAAAATTCATACTTTTGAACAATTTTGAACAAATAATATTTTTGCATGGAAATGTAGAATTTATTAACTTAAACATATCTCAAACATCAGTTTTAAAATTTCAAATAATATAAAAAATAAAAACAATACTTATGACGACTGAATAACAAATAAGATGAAGAAAGTTTCTATCGGTCTTACGCTACTGCTCATCCTCAGTCCTTGAGGATGAGCAGTAACGTGCTCGAAACGTTGGACAATTTTGGAGTATACAATCGAATTAAGGTTTTTCGATGGGGGGGGGACAGTCAGATTGTGCTTTACTAATTTTATTTATTTTCAGGGTTCATACCAGTTAATTTTTAGGATTTTATTTCAGGTTATTCTTCAGGGGTGATTATAAACAAGGGCAGTCTGACTGTACATCTTTATTTATTTTGTTTATTTTTATTATTATATATATTTTGATTTGACTGTAAACCGATAGAAATATTCTTTATCTTATTCAAATAATATAGACGATGAATCGAAATGTTCGGACCTCGTATGTTAATATGACAATTCAGCAAAGAGTTTAAATCATTTCAATAATTTTTAATTTATGTTATTAAATAATTGTATCTACAATTGTAAACATCTAAGTTACAAAAACTGAATTTGATTTGTAAAGCTATATACTCCCCTGCACATGTTTTTGCCATCCCTAAGAGAAAATCTGCCAACACAAAAAGTTTTATAACTCCAAAACTAATGGTCGTAGAATGAAAATTCCAAAGGGATTTTAAAGTTTAAATGAAAACCTTTAAAAAAAGTTTATTTTATTTTTAAAAACTACAAACTGACTTCTTAAACAATATTATAAAAAACTGAAAAAATCGAAAAAATTTTGATAAACTTCATATTTGAATAATTTTATGCGATTATTGTAGAGCAAAAAGCAAAGTTTGTTTGAAAGAGTATTTATCCAGCTTCAAAATGAGATGTGTAACATTGAATTTGGTTCATCTAAACCAAAGAGAGACTGATTTTCGTAAAATAAGGCTTCTCTTTTATGTGCGAATATTTAAAAAATTAAGCAACCTGGAAAAAAAGTGTAAATAAAAAAAGTGTGTTTTTGTGTACAGAATATAGATTTACAGCTTAGAAATGGTTAGAGAAAAAAAAAATTTTTTCATCTAATCATGCTGCTGTTAAAAATTTTTAAATTTATAAATTTTTAACATTATGGAAAATGAAAAAAAAATTTTTTCCTTTTTATATTTCTAAGCTGTAAATCTATATTCTGTACACAAAAACCTACCTTTTTTCTATTTACACTTTTTTTCTTGGTTGCTTCATTTTTTAAATATTTGCATTTAAAAAAGAAGCCTTTTTATCACGAAAATCAGTCAAATTCAATGTTACATATCTCATTTTAAATGTGGATAAATACTCTTTCAAACAAACTTTGCTTTTTTACTCTAAGACAATCGCACCTAAAATTATTTAAATATGAAGTTTATCAAAATTTTTTCGATTTTTTCAGTTTTTTATAATATTGTTTAAGGAATTAGTTTGTGGTTTTCAAAGATAAAAGAAACGTTTTTTTAAAGGTTTTCATTTGAACTTTAAAATCCCGTTGAAATTTTTATTCTACGACCATTAGTTTTGGAGTTATAAAACTTATTGTGTTGGTAGATTTTCACTTAGGGATGGCAAAACATGTGTAGGGGAGTGTAGGTGTTCTCTTATTCAAACTTTATTGAGCACTTTAATTAAATTAATTGTATGCGATAATTTTTATTCTTTTAACTTGAATCATTTGCATTATGGTTGTTTTCAATTGATTCACGATGTAAAAGAGCTAAAGCTTATTTTTCTTCTCTGGTCAACAATCGTTTGCCTTTACTTTTGTTTTGTTTTGTTTTCTTTTGAGATCCATTTCCTCTATCTGTAATAAATATTGATTAAATAATATCTGTAAAATATCTAATAGTTAAATAACTAAATTTGATTTAAAATTACCAGAAAAACCTAAACGACCCTTAGCACGTTTTAAATATTCGCTCACGTAAGTCTGTACTTGTTGTTCGGTTGCTCGGTTTCCTGGAAATTCTTGAGTTACAATATCTAATAAAAAATTTAAAATATTTTTTAAAAGAATTATTATATATATTGCATATTTATTATTAGTAAAAATTACTTTGAATAATTGCATAGAAAAAAGTTGGTTTTAAAGGACTTTTTCCTTTTTGCCCTTTACAACTGTATAATGTCTGCAATCCATCAGTCATTACTTTTTTAATTATGTTTTGTTTATTCATCGAAGGTTTAAGGTATAGCTCCTAAAATTTGAGTAATAATATAATAAATAAAATTGCGTAAAATAAATGTACAAGTAATGTATGATGCTATTTAAAGAAAAAAATTATTTTTTAGTAATCAAATATTAATCAAAGATAAATTACACTATTTTATTTTGAGAAGTTCAAGAATTTCATGCAGGAAGCGTAGAGTGAGGATAAAGCAAGGAAAAGGATAGCAGTCAAAAACTGTCAAAAAATATACTAACCTCGCCTAAAAACATTGGGTCGACAATTTGTTGTTTATTACATTAAATTACATTATTTATAAATTACGATTATTCCCACAGATGTTGAATAATAATTAATAAAAATAATAATTAATAAAAAATAATAATTAATAAAAATAATAATAATAAAAAATAATAATTAATAAAAAAATAATAAATAAAATGCACCTTGCTCACACAATTCCGTCGATTCTCAAAATATAAAACAATATTACTTTAAATAAAATTAAATTGAATGAGGATATTTTATTAAGTCTTACAATCAAATTAATGATAACAATAAAGATAGGCAAACAGAATACTCTTATTTATCATTATTCTCGTATAATCTGAAATAAAACTTGAAAATTATCCTCTCACAATCTGAAAATAAAATGTAAATAATTATTGAAGGACAATATTATCAAATTTGCTAAAAATATCAAAGTTCTTATGTCTTATAGGGATGCTTATAATATATTCATAATTGTAGAATTTTACTACATTTTACTGATAATTTTTGTGCAAAATGACAGTTTGTGGCAGCTTTACGATATATTATAGTAATTTTTATAAAAAGTATTGTAATTTTTATTTTTTTTCTCCGGATATGAACAAATGTTCAATGAAATTTTCGGTGATCGAGGTAGAGAAAAAACGGAAATGATTTAAATGACTTTAAAGAATAATATATTTTGATTTTAATGATCTTTCTGTATTTTTACGTAATCCTTGAACCCCATTGATATATAAAACTAGGGTTTCTAAGATTTCAACGTTGAATTTTAACACATCTTTTAACTTTTACGTCTTTCCTTCAGTTTTTTTTTTTACTCGCAAAAACAACCAGATACGAAGTTTTTTTCTTACCGAAACCTCAGAGCCTTGCAGGGGGTAAAAATATGTGAAAATCGGTAAGATTGTTATAAAATCGTTTTAACTTTTAAGTTTCCAAATATTTTTCATTAAACTTTAACTTTTAGTATCGTTCTATTAGAGTAAGAATAAAACGCTACGCAAATTTTGTCATCGAGAACAAGTTTTAGGTACCTTAAAGAGGAGTGTAAATGGGTGATAGTAGGTGAAAAATCGTTAGAAAATCGAAATAAATACCTTTAAGTTTCGAATCTTCAAATATCTTTTTTTTAATAAAATTTTCATTAATGTAAGAAACATTTTTTTTTTAATTTTTTTTGGCAATTAATACCCATTTACACCAACCTTTAAGGATCTTAAGGTTGATTTCGAACAACCAAATTTGAGGAGCGTTGAATTATTACTCTGATATAAGCATTCTGAAAGTTGAATTGAGAAATATTTACCTATATTCATTTCCTTTAAGGCCTTTGACAGTTGATTCCAAATGATCAAACTTGGGGAGTATTATTTTCTTACTTTAATAAAAGTATTCTCAAAATTTTATAAAAAAGTATTTAGATGCTTCAGAGTTATTGTCATTTATTATTTTTTAATGATTTTCATCTATTTTTATTCTTTTAAAGGTTTTCATAAATAGTTCTGGATCACTAAACTTCGTAGTTTTTGGTGGTAATAAAATCATTCATGCTATAAAAAGCAATCAAAAGTGGAGACTTGATAGTTAAAAAATGTGAGATTTAACGCTGAAAACTTGAGAAATATCTTTTTGTTTCTTTTTTTTTGATACTTACAATATTGTAATTGTATCCAATTTCCTTTTAATATATATATATATATATATATAGTATTTCTTCACGTGACGTTTCTTCAGCAATACTTAAATGTTTTAGAGCATCTTCATATTTATTTGTCGCTATAAAATAATGAAATAATAAACTTAAATCAATATACAAGATATTCAAAGTAGAGTTAGTCTTTTTATAATGCAAAATCACTTTCTACAATAATTTTATGCAGTATTCTATTACAAAACAACCTCAAAACCTGTCATAAAATTAGTCTTATTTTTTGAGGTTGGAGAACTTAAAAATTTAATACAAACGCTATTGCTAAACAATTAACTAGTATTTGCCAAATTGAAATTTAATAAATTAAATATAACAAATAACAGGTAAATTATTGATAGACATTTTTAATGAACACAACTTTAAAAAATTATTAACGGTTATGGGCGATCAATTCATTAAGAGTAATAACTTAATTTCATAATATAAAATTTTCATTTTTATATTTAAATGATAATTTATAGATCTATAAATGATAATAGCTTAGAAACTCGAAACAGTATTTTTTATTCCTTTTTTACTCTTTCTTTTTATATAATAACATACACGCATTTGAAATAAGTTTTAGGGGTGGGGTTCGATTTTTCGAAAGACCGATATTTTTTTGTGCTTAACGTAGAATCTCAAAATTTAGAATGATGCTATTGATAACATTCATTTAAATTATTTAGAAATCTCATTTTCAATTCATGGCTGCAATCGAAATTTATTTATTCGAATTAATTATAATTGATATTTAGAATCGTAACACGTACATAGAGCACCATATAATTATAAAATATTTCGAAATTTCTAATAAAATCTTTTGACAAGTATTGAAAGAATATAAAAAAATATACTTTTGAAAACTCTATTAGAAATTTCGAAATATCTAATCATAATATGGTGTTCTGTATACTTGTTACTATTCTAAATATCAATTATAATTTATTCAAATAAATAAATTTCGATAGCAGCCATAAATTGAAAATGAGATTTCTAAATAATTCAAATGAATGTTATCAATAGCATCATTCTAAATTTTGAGATTCTACGTTAAGCACAAAAAAATATCGGTTTTTCGAAAAATCGAACTCCACCCAGTTTTAGTATTATTAATTCATTTAATAAAATCGTTATAAGTATATAAGATTGTACGTAATTTATTAGAATTAAAAATTTGTAATGTGCCTTATTGATATTGGCTGGGTTAATGAATGTAAACAATTTTTTAAATTATCGTTTGTTAAAAAGTAAAATTTGAATATTTTTTTACGTATTTTGTAATGAATTTTTATTATTAATTTGTTAATTAACCTGTTTTCCAGTACACTGCCAGTACTTCATGCTTTAACCAATTATCTTTAGGTTTTACTTTTTTACATACAGTATTAGACGATACAATATGCGGAGGCCGCATTACAAACTTGTTTTCGTTGCATAACCATGATTTTGGCACAATTGTGGGTTCTCTTCCTGTTTCGCCTAGACAAACAATAACCAAAAAAGTGTCTGATCCAATGTTTTCTGCTTCGTGAGTTTCCATTTTTCAACAATCTGAAAATGAGAGACAATAATTTTAATGAAACAGTTTTTATCACTTTTTTACAGCTATTTCGTTAGTTTTTTATATAATCGCGTTTTTCAACATAAAACGCGGTTTACTCAAAAACAACACATGCTACAAAAATTATAAGTGAACCTTTTTTATATTTAAAGGTGTAAAAATTGTGTTTATTGTGTTAAAAAAAAACACTTTTTTAATTGAAACAAACTCTAAATAATCTGTTTTTAAAAAATTGCTTAAATAATAATGAAAATTATTTGTGTTAATAATAAAATAACATACGAATAATTTTTTTCTTATTGAACTATAAGCGAAACCTGAAAAAAAGAAACCATAGTATCTCATTTACGTCAAAATGTTGCTAAATACTTACTTTGTTTCTAGTAATCTATGATGAGTTATGTTAAACCTATAATAAGTGCACATAAAAGCCAATGTTCAATTATTATTACTTGATTTTAGTTAGACCTCGATAAAGAATACTACACAAATATTGGACTTTATGCTCAAAAAGATACAAGATCCAAAATTATATTGGTTATGTATATCTTATAAAAAAAAGCAACGCATTTGTTTTTGTAGATATGCTCGGAAAGTCAATCGAGTTCTTGTGACTAATATAATTCAATGTTTAGTTTATATTTTTGTGCAATTAAACTTGCAATATTTTTTTATGGCAAAGACAAGACTGAAAATATAATTAAAAAGCTAAGGAAAATATAAGTTTCGTACTAAAAAAAGTGTCATTATTTTTGTAAAGGTTAGTTTTAGTTTATAGAATGTTAAAGTTTTTATAAATATTTTGTGTGAGCTAACTAAACTTATATCAATATTAAACTTATTTTTTAGCATTTAAGATTCCAACAAAATTTCTTTAAATGTAAAAAGTTTCAATCGATTGATATTTATGGATGTAGTATTTAAAAAATGTAAGTTACTGGTTATTTTTTTTGTAATTAGTAAAGATAAGTAGGGTAAAACAGCCAGTGAATGACCGATTTAGCAAAACTCGTTCTTTTGATGTCAATAATTAAATAAATATGACGAAAACATATGGTTATTATTATTAAATATAATTAAAATTATATTAATTTTTTTTTAAAATACTAGGAAGTGTTGATTTGTCCATTAAATATTTTTAATTTAACAATTTCTTAAAAAATTTGCAAAAGGCCAGTGAATGACCAGTCATACCCAATGAATGACTGTTCGTCGGCCAGTGAATGACCATTTCATTTACAT
This sequence comes from Anastatus disparis, assembly GCA_017163975.1. Classification (NCBI taxonomy): domain Eukaryota; kingdom Metazoa; phylum Arthropoda; class Insecta; order Hymenoptera; family Eupelmidae; genus Anastatus; species Anastatus disparis. The sequence continues at coordinate 57,163 of JAFFSR010000151.1, forward strand.
CAAAGTTTTATTCCAAAAGGAATTGCAGAGGTTCTTTTGAGTAAGAATTAAAATTAATAATTGGTAAAATGATTAATAAGAAAGTTTATCTATTCAAATTCTATACATAAAAAATTTTAAACTAATTTTTAATGTATAGTGTTTAGAGGTTAAGTTTATCGAGCTTGATATTTAATTTTCATTTAACGTTCATAAAAAAATAACAAGTTCAACTGAATTTTTATTTTAACAAAAATGATTATATTAACATAGCTTTAGTGCGTGCAAGTTATTATATTTGTTTAGATAATAAATTTGAGAAGATATCAATAAACTAAAAGAAGCAAAAATTGTTTGCAGCAGTTCCGATATCTCGTTATGTAATTTTTAAGCATATTTATTAAAAATAAACTTTTTTAAAAATCTAACAAAATTTATTAAAAGAAAAACAACATTATTATTTATTCTTAGAATTTTTAAGAACAGTCTTGTAGTTAAATCATTAAATATAACTTGATTAAGATGACTAGAACTAACAAATATTTGATCTTTTTTAGGATGATTGGTGACAAAACTTAATAACCTTTCAACCTTTTCTTTTAGAACCAATACAATTTGTGCTTCTTTTTCTAATTTTTTAAAACTAATTAATTGGTTTATATTCCCGTATCTTCGCGAATAGAAAGTAATTGCTCGGTCATTCACTAGCAAACCTTCAAAATAGGTACGGCCAGTGAATGACCATCACAGTTTTCTAAATATTTAATATTATTATTAGTTTTAATGCACCTAAGTCGTTATATTACTATTTGAAAATCACTTTTATATGTTGGAAATAAATTATTTTACAAATTTATGTATATATTTAAGTTAATAAGTAATTTTTTAAATCTCAGTATTTGAGGTTAATTACTGAATAATAATGCTTTTTTGAAAAATTTGCATGTTTAGTATCTTTAACAATTATTATTTTGCTAAAATAATTGAATAATAGTTTTGTAAACTATGTACATTATTGATTTTAATAGAGAAAAATATGTTAAAACTTTTCTAAAATCTTTTTTTTAAATATTTGTCATTTTAAATAAGTTTAAAAAAAAACGGTCATTCACTGGTAGGTGGTCATCCACTGGCTGTTTTACCCTATTAAATTTATAGAAATTAACAATTACAGAATATCATTGACCTTTGGTATCGAGAGCGTCAGAAGAATTTTATCAAATAAGATATATTAAAATTACAAAAAAAATTAATAAAAGGTAAAGGCTGTTGCTTTAGTCAGATGACAACAAATGAGCAAGTGACAACAAATTTTGATAAAGGTATGCTTTGTTTAACTTATATATAAGTCAGTTATGAGTACATTAATTTTAACGTTATTTGCGCTGCTTTTATTATGTATATGAAAACAAAATTTTGCCTGTAGAATTTTGAAATTTTGTCAATGGCTTCGCCATAGAGTACTTTATGACTAACATACTCTAATATCGTAGTATGTTTTAAAAACATTATAAGCAACTTTCAAACCTAAATAATTTAAAATTAATTGTGTCAAACATAATTTTATTTTTAAATATATGACATTTTAATATTTTTCATGACCCCGTTAACCATATCAGGATAGACAAAGTATATTTTTAATATTCAAATTCCATTGTTTTAGATTTTTCACACAAATTATAACAAAAATATTCCTTCACATTTTATTTTTACAAGTGCATTATAATATAGTAATTTAATTAAAACAAAAAAAATGTTTAATAATTTAAATAATAATTTAAGATTTAATAGAAAAGCGCTGTCAATTTTGACACTTTTTACAACTTTCCCTATTAAAAATAATGATGCGTGTTAAGTCGCCAGGAATACCGCAAACAATGTCGCTAAAAATTATCAACTAGAATTATAGTGCAATTACAAAATATTGCATCTGATGTCCCCGCATGTATTCAAAATAAATAAAAATGTTAATTATTGGTTTCGAACATGCTGAAAGCTTTTTCTTACACAAAATGTAACTTGAAGTCGTAAAATAATAAAACTGAATTTTTTAACTCTTTATTTTTTACCCCATATAAAAGCATTATTTATTATTTATCATTCAAAATTCATGTATTCATTATTAATTATTCAAAAAAGTGCATTTTGCAGACATAAAATAAAAGAAAATTTTGATCTTTCGTTGTATTCTGCTTTTCTAATTTAGTATGAAATAAAATTTGGTTTTCTTATACTCTTTTCTTTTTTTTTAATTTTTGAGTCTTATTAAGAGCGTTGATTTACAAATTTAAGTAATAGTGCATTTTATCACTGATACGGCAGAAGTAAATTTACTTTAAATTTATTTTAGTTGCAGATTAAGCCTAGATTCAATCATGAGCTCGGAAAGAACGCTACGTCGTAGAGTATATGAACAAAAAAAGGTATTTCAAGAAGAATTAATAAAATGTTTAAACAACTATCCAGAAATTTGCCAAAATGTTACTGCAGATAATATCATTTTATTGAAAGAAGCAGTGCCGTCTTTAAGGCAGGGCCCGCAGGGCCCTGATGCTTCAAAGGGCCCTATATTAATGAGAAAAATTTTTTTTTTATTATATTTTATTTTATTTTTGTTATAAAAAGTAGAGAAGTAGAAAAATATTTATTTTTACAATAAAATAATAAGTTAATAAAATTTATATATAAAGAATAATTTTTACAAAATTTTCTTTCGAGATTTTTTGTTCGCAAAATCAGCTCTTCAAAATTAATTGTTTTTAACAGGTCTGATTCTATGCTCATCAATGCTAGATTGTTTAATCTTGCCTGTTTCATTGAACTTCTAAGATCTGTTTTTAATAATTTTAATTGAGAGAATGAGCGTTCGCCAGTACAATTAGTTATCATTAAAGTTAAAAAAATTCGCAAACTAATTTCAATATTAGGAAAAGTGGAAGTAAGAAAGTCTTTTTTTAACTGCAAATATAAATCTGGATCTGGTAAAAATACCGCGTTTTTTCGAGTTTCGCTAAGGTAATGTTTATAATGCACACATTCCGATATCAAATTTTCTGCAGAAATATCTTCATCATATTTTTTTGCAAGATTTTCACAAGATTCTATAATTTGTTCGTAATTCATATCAGGTAAAACTGTGAAAAACTTGAAATTATCATTTACTGTTTCATAAACAGCTTTTCTAATTTTTAAATTAGAACAAAGCGAATCAATTACTGGAAAAAAAATCTCGATTTTCAACTTCTCATCTGCAGTAAATTCTGTATTTTCACTTTGTCCTTCAAAACGAGTAATTTTAATACTTATATAATAAAATTTTGCCCTGATATCTAATAAATATAATTCCAGCGATGATAACAGACTGAATACTGCATACAAATCAATATTTTCTCTTTGCAAGTTTTTAGACGTGTCATTGATGCGAGTTAAAATATCATGCCACACTACGGTCATGAAGATATTTTCAAATTTCATCATTTGCTTGAACAGAGATTTAGCTTCAAGTCTAGTATCATTATTCTGAGTATCATCCTCTGCTAAATCATTTAGACTTTTTGAAATATTTGTATAGCCTGTAAAAAGAGCGGAAATCGCATCCAGTTGAGCGGACCATCGAGTTGTAGATAATATTTTGACAACTTTACTTTTCGGTCCTAAATATAATAAAAGTTTTTGTCATCTGTAAGTTGATGCTTATAAAAATGTGTACAATTTTTGCACTAAATAAAAATATGCGACTACATTTGTTACGCATTCAGCTGCCTTGACTCCAACTAAATTTAACGAGTGCCCGGCACATGGAATATAATCAGCATATACATTAATTTCTCTTATTCTGGTTTGCAGTCCCGAGTATCGTCCAGACATATTTGATGCATTGTCGTAAGACTGACCTCTACAGTCATTAATATTAATATTATTATTATTTAAAAAATCTACTACAACATCTGTCAAATATTCTGCACCATGTCCTTCGATTGGAATAAACATTAGAAAACGCTCAACAGGCCCTTCATTTGTAACATAACGTACAGTGAACGTTAATTGATCTGTATGAGAAATGTCCGGCGTAGAATCCACAGAAAATGAATAATATTTTGACTGTTTTAGTTCGTTTATTATGTAAGAGAAAACTTTTTCTCCCATGAGCGCTATGAACTCTTCGCAAATATTTGCTGATAAGTATGGTGTTATACCGTGGCCTTTATTTCCATAAGTAGTAATGTGTTCTTTCAGAAAAGGGTCATATTCGCTTAGCAATTCTAGATCACCTAAATAATTCCCATTGTGACTAGATCCAAAGTGCTGATTATCACCTCGAAAAGCGAGACCTCGTGAAGCAAGAAACTTTATAACATCGGTTATTCTACGCAATACTTGCATCCAATAATTTTGTTCAGTTTTTTGTTGAATTGTTAAAGCGGTTTCGACACAGTTTGACTCTCTTCTTCTTTTACAATAAATAAATAAGGATTGTTTATGAGCTTTACTCTGCTCGTGCTCAGCAATTCGTTCTGGGTGCTTCCAATCATTAAATCCACATGTCGTGAATAAATCTTTTTCAGATGAAAAAAGTCGACATATGAAACAATAAATATGTCCAGTTGATGGTGAATATGATAACCACTCACGATCTATTACTTCGCCATTTTAAAGTTTTAACTGGAATAGTGATTTGTTAAAGTCCTTACTTTTTGCCTACTTCCTTCTTGATAAACCCATGCTGACTTTGAAAAATCTGTATCTTTATTGCTGCACAAAACAGGATTTTTTTTCAACCAATACAGTCGTAAGTTTTCGTCAATTTTGCTCCACAATGCAATATCCGTTGAATAGCTTGTCAAATTTTTTGAAGTATTTAAGACTGCCTCTTCTATTAACAAAAAATATAATTTATATTTATTTTTATTTTTTTTTTACGTTTCTAACCACAAAACTGTGGTGGAATGTAGTTAAAAAAAACATTCTTGTAGTGATAATTATAATCAGAAATAGTAATAAACTATGGTTTTGATGTTAGAACTTCTGTGAAAATTAATAAAATAAAGTATTTGACTATATATCTGTAGTTATGATTATACGAAACTATGCTTTTTTGTAGTAATGATTATAGTTATCTATATCACTTCATTACGTTTCTAACCACAAAACTGTGGTTGAATGTAGTTAAAAAACATTCTTGTAGTGATAATTATAATCAGAAATAGTAATAAACTATGGTTTTGATGTTAGAACTTCTGTGAGAATTAATAAAATTAAGTATGTTACTATAAATCTGTAGTAATGATTATTAAAAACTATGCTATTTTGTAGTAATGATTATAGTTATTCATATCACTTTAATACGTTTCTAACCACAAAACTGTGGTGGAATGTAGTTAAAAAAAACATTCTTGTAGTGATAATTATAATCAGAAATAGTAATAAACTATGGTTTTGATGTTAGAACTTCTGTGAAAATTAATAAAATAAAGTATTTGACTATATATCTGTAGTTATGATTATACGAAACTATCCTTTTATGTAGTAATGATTATAGTTATTTATATCACTTTATTAAGTTTTTAACCACAAAACTGTGGTTGAATGTAGTTAAAAAACATTTTTGTAGTGGTAATTATAATCAGAAATAGTAATGGACTATGGTTTTAATGTCACAAGTTCTTTAAAAACTAATGAAATTAAGTTTGTGACTATATATCTGTAGTAAATTATAGGTAATGATTATATAAGACTATACAGAATACTCACGTTCATTGTGATTGTGATGAGTTTAATCATTGATTATAGTAGGACGAAAATAATATAATTTACTATATTACTATACTATAATATATTATAATCACTAAATATAGTATGACTACACTTATGGATTATAATCTACTATAGTTATGATTATAGTTTTTTTTTGTAAGGGTTTTTAAGTATTAAATTTTAAAATAAGAAGAATAAGAAAACATAAAAAATTAAAATGAGACAACTTACTTATTTTTTTTTTTGGAGAGATAGATCGTTGTTAATCCTGGATGTAGTGTGATGTTCTTTGATGATAAATAGTCAAAACTCTTTTCAAGGTATTTTGAAAGGAAAAATAATATTTCAAGAGAAAATTGTTTTTGAAAATTTTTCTTTTTAAAAAAAAGAAAACGAATTGGAAATTTTTTTTTTTTTTTTTTTTTTTTAAATATGAAATTTACTCGTTTGAATTTGAGTTTAAAATTTTAATTTAAAATTTTGAGAGATTTAATTTAAAGTGAAATTTGATGAATTAGAAAAATGAGTAAAAGTAAAACTTAGAAATTGAAATTTAGATTTTGAAGTACAATTTGCTTAATTGAAGAGAAGTAGAATAAAGATTTAGAAATTAAATTCTGAATTTAAAGTAAATTTTTGATATTGAAAAGAAGTTTTAACAAAAACAAAAGTTAGAACTTGAAACAAAAGTTAGAAATTGAAATTTTGATTTTGAGGTATACCTTTAGAGTTTGATGAGTTTGAAAATTTTTGTTGAAGAGTTTGAAGAGCTTGTAGATCTAGAAGTGAGCTTGCTGAGCTCAGGAAAGAGACTTAAGAGTTTTGAAGAGTTTGTTGTTGAAAAGTTTGAAGAGCTTGTTGATTTAGAAGTGAGCTTGCTGAGCTCAGGAAAGAGACTGCTATTTTGTTTGTGTCCTCTTGAGACACATAACTATTGTTTCCCTTCCCAAGGGACTTGGGGGTGTAGTCTTAAGGGATTAAGACAATTAGAAATAGAGTATTGGTCAATTGACCGGAAGAGGTTGGGCGATATGCTATCTGTCGATGGAAACAGGCCCAAAAATAAAGGTCTTTGGAAAAATGTTGATGCTTTTAGGAACGTTGAAGTGTCATCGTTATCTATCTCTCTCTTATGTATGGTTGTCTCATTCTTACAATTATTTGTATGTCTATTACTAATTTTCGTGAATTTTCTTAATATTAATAAAAAGATAGAGAATGACAATATGTTTAATGAGTTTTATGTTATTATTACATTGTATTTTTCAGAATATTATAATATATAATTTTAATTTGTTAATTGAAGAATTTTAAACATTGTCAATAAAAATCTTAAACAAAGTTATATTTTGAAATATACAGTGTAATATTTAAATCTAGTAATTAATTAACGTATAAAATAATATAAAAAATAATTATTAATTAAAACATAATGATATAACTAAAACTAGAGTACTAAATACGTTAAAGATATCCTAAAATTAATGTAACGCGTAGAAACATAACTTAAACTAAGATAAAAATAAAGTAATAATATAATATCATTTATAACTAACTTAATTTATAATTAACTAATTTAACTGATAGTAATGGTAACACAATAAAAGCGTGTAGGAAACATTTCTTAAATTAAGAAGGAAAGTATTAATATAATATTTAAAATTATCTTAATTTATAATAAATTGATTTAACTAATAATAGGAACTTAAACTAAAATATTGGTTAACGCAATGAAACTTAATATTATAAAAAGATAATTAATAATAATTCTTAATGATAAAACAGAATTAATTAATAATTTTGCGAATGTTATTAATAACTTATTTTATGTTAATATTAGTAATAAACTAACGGTAGTTTAGAAACTTATCTATTAAAACTAAATTAATATTGTAAAATATAATCTTATTCTAATTGGACGCTCTGACATGTCCATGCGTAAACGTGCATACTAGTGTATACATATATATATATTTTTATAAATTGTTTAATTGAATAAAAGGAAATATAAACATAATAAAAAATAATAAATGATATATATATCTGGAAATGTATATGTATATATATATATATACACACGTATGTCGGCATTGGGTTTTTTTATAATTTATTCTCTATAATAAAAAAATTTTTTGATTAACATACATGTATGTTATTATTTTTTTTTTTTTTTTAATTATTTTTTTTATATATTTTTTTGTTTATTTATAATTCTTAAGATTAGTGCATTACATATTTAAATTAAAAAGATGCTTAAAATTATCTATAAAAACGCTACTTTTTGATTTTACTTCGTTAAACAATCTTAATAAATTTTATTATTAATAATCATGCAAAAATAGATAAACAATTATTAAATAATGATTTTTATAATAAATGAATTTACAAAAATTTTCTAGAAACATAACGGTATGTGGAATTTTCCTAAACGTGCAAAAGGTCGCTTTAATCTTTTTATTGCTTTATTGGATGTAAGTCTGGCAGACAGATTAGTTGGAGACGCAAACAAAGTTTGCAGGACTAGGAAAATTTTCAGGCAAAGAGGCATATGGAAATACACACAAAAAAATTATCTTTTATGCGTGGAAAGTTTTCGGAAGATATAAAATTATTTTGAAACGTGGGAAAATGTTAGAGAAAGTTGAAAAATATTTTAAAAGGAAGAAAAAAAAATTTGAAAAAAAATTTTAAGGGACTATTTTAAGTAGCAAACAATTTTGAAATTTTATGATAGGAAAAGAGAGAGTGCGGGTAAAAGATTTCTTTCTTATTTAAGAAAAGAAAATATATAATAAAAAAAAATTATTTAAAAAGGAATTTTAGCGAGATATGACACATATTTAAAAAAATAAAAAATGGCAAACGGAAAAAAAACCAAGAAAACAAAACTAGTGCGAGCCTCAAAATAATGAGGGATAGAATCCAATGGATAATGAGGAACGGGTCGTTGATCTTGTTGATGCTTGATCACGTAATATGGGCGATGGATGCAATAACATCGTGTAAGTAATATTTGATAATTTTTTTTCTTTTTTCATAATTAATAGTTTTTTTATATATTTTTTTTCAATAATTAATTATTTTTGTTTTTTTTTTTAGTGCCACCGATGCTGCAGTCTGCTTCAATGCAGCAATTATATCAAGGCTTCGAAAATATGGAAACTCCGAGGGCAAGCCCGAAGCGCTCGAGAAAAAGATCATCGAGCTCGAGTTCAAGTTCAAGTTCGAGCTCTAGTGGAACTTCATCGAGTTGCTCTTCGTGCAAAGCAATGCCCAAGAAAGTTCCCAGAGTCAACAACGAGGATGTAAGAACTCCTCTTCGAGAGAACTCGCCGCAACCAGGGCCCTCGGGTACAAGTAAGTTAAAAAAAACAAAAAAATATTTCATTAAAATATAAAAAGAAAAAAGATTAAAATATTTATTTTTTCTGTTTCAGGATCACAACTTCGGGAGAAGTCTCCGCAACCAGGACCCTCGGGTACAAGTAAGTTAAAAAAACAAATATTTTATTAAAAAAGAAAGAAGATTAAAATATTTATTTTTTCTGTTTCAGGATCACAACTTCAGGAGAAGTCTCCGCAACCAGGACCCTCGGGTACAAGTAAGTTGAAAAAAACAAAAAATATTTCATTAAAAAAAAAATAAAAAAAAAAAAGTAAAATATTAATTTTTTTTTGAAAATAATAATTTTATCTAAATAACTAATTAATTTTTTTTTTCCTTTTTTCAGAGGTGAATGGCAGCGCTACTATCCAGGAGAATAGACCTCCTCCTGCAAGACGAATCTTGCAGCTTAAAAATTCAGGAAAAAAAATTATGATGAATGAAAGGCTTCCTAAGTCTAACCAGGAGGATGAGAATGCCAGATTCCCTAAATCAACGCAGGAGAATGAGGGAACAGTTTCGTCATGCAGTGGTCCCGTGATAACAGAAGATATCACATGGCTTGATTAAAAAATTGTATTGAAAAATAAATTTTATGTATATGTATTTTTTATGTAAATGTAAAAAAGAATTTTTGTAACTGGCGGAAAAATATGTAATAAAAATTTTAATTCAATAAAAAAAAATAATAATAGTTCATAAAATCTTAATCTCACTTATTTCATGAGCCTTCCTGTACAATAATCTATTTTATAAAAAAAATTTTTTTTACTTAAATAAATTATTATAATTAAAAATAGTAGTTGGTTTGGAAATATTAAATTAAATTATAATAATCATTGATAAAATTTTTATTTTTTTAAAATCACATATAATTATTTTTTCATTTTAGAAATACAATTATTTTTTTCATTTTAGAAATACAATTATTTTTTCATTTTAGAAATACAATTATTAAAGTATTTTAATAAGATAATAATAAAAAAATTAAAAAAATTTTATTCATTTGCAAAATATAAACATGTACATTTCATTTTTTTGTTTTGTTTAAAATAATGATCAACTTCATCTTTATCATTAATATTTAAGTAATTTCGTAGCCATGCTCGTATAGCATCGCATTATTGACTGCACACACGGGTCTTTTTCTTCTTATACAGAAAACGTGGTTCAAGCAGAAGTGGCGCTTATCACCTATTATTTCTTCTAATGCTGGACAGCCGAAATCTTCAACATTTGAAATTGACCTGCGAATAAAATAAACAGAATAATTAAACTATAATATAAAAGTATGAAAAAAGTATTAAAAAGTATGAAAAAGTATAAAAAAAAGTATAAAAAAAAGTATAAAAAAGTATAAAAAAAGTATAAAAAAGTATAAAAAAAGTATAAAAAAGTATAAAAAAAGTATAAAAAAGTATAAAAAAGTATAAAAAGTATTAAGAAAATGATTAATTTGAATATAAAAAATTTAAATATATTTTTGCTTACACACTTGGTAAAAGATTTTTCAACCATTGCACTTTCTGCTCTCCTTTGACAAATAATTTTTTGATTTCTTGCAAGCAGATTTGGAAAACACGTTGTAGACGATGATATGGAATATCTCCGGAATTCCATGCTATACCGTGATGGAACCTTTTCACCCACTGAGCCATACATTTTTCTTCTGTATTTAGTTCCTCCCATGTAATTGGAGATTTGAAAACATAGACTGTAGGTAAAGCTGTTTTTCTAAAATTGAGGAAACTAACTTCTTTGAAAATAAAAGAATCCTCTGATATTCTTTGAAATCCTTGAATATCACATATATAAATGCTTTCTTCTTCAGACTGCATGATATAATTTTTGAACAGCATATCGTAATCATGAGTTCTAGCCATCTCGTAGCGTTGGATGTTTCAGTATGAATTAATATCGGGAAATGAGAATAGAAAATTTTCAAATCGTAAGTTTATGACAAGCAATTCCCCTCTTACTTTTTTAAGATTGGACGATGAAAAATAGGTCAGTTTTCACTGGTTAAACTAAAAGATGATAGTAACTCCACCTCTAACTTTTTAAGATTGGACGATGGGAAATCGCTCAATCCTCATTGGTTAAAACTAAGAAATGATTCTGATAGGTTAAAAAAGGTAAAAAATTCATCCCTACCCGTGAAAACCTCTCTTTTTCTGAAAAACTTGCACTCCGTTTTACTATTGGTTAGTTAATTAAATTTTCTATCTCTCCTTTTGTTAACTTACCTTTAAAAAGGACTGAAGGTTTCTGGATGAGCATCCTTCGTCAGAGGAGTCGTGAGTGTACATAGTCATCGGGACTAAACTTTACTAATCGTGAAAGTTTGTGTTTGTGAAAGGTTATTTTAAATAAAAAGAAAAAAAAATGTCTTCAATTAATTTCTTTGAACGTCTTGTGCAACTACTCCGTGATACTTTACAAAATGTAAATGAACTGAACAATACCGATCTCCATTATTGGATAGATATGTGCAATGGTAGTTTAGAGAAATTAAATGAAAAAATTGTCAATTCTGATCTTACAAGAAGAGAAAAGCAGAGATGTCAAACTTGTGTGTTACATCTTTCGGGTATTCAAGTTCAATTTGAACATTATCTTCAACGAGGAGGTGGTCTGCAATCTGAAGAAGCAGAAGCTTCTGTTGAATGGCGAGATGTGCAGTCAGCTTTCGAAAACAGAATTAGAACTGGCGTAGTGATAAATATAAATCATGTGGATATTTTAAGTTTTTTAAACGACGTCCAAGAACTCTTTAAAGTACATGTACAGTCATGCTTAGAAGAATATAGTGCTCTGAAAGTGAATTCGGATTTCACCACAGAATTTTCCATACAGAAAAGTAGTGAAGAATTGACAGATATTAAATATTTTACAACCACAAGTACTTCAATTTTCATGTCAACGAATCTAGAAGAATGGTTCAAAATAAATATCAAAGATTCTATTTTAACACAGATAGAAGAATTTCAGGAAAAAGATTCTGGCTGGGCTCTAAAAAGCATTATAAGTCTGAGTATAAATATGAAAAAATATTCTCCGATCAAGGGCAGCTCGTACATTTCTCTACCACCATTTATACAAAAGAAAAAAGCATGTGTCAATGTTCGTAACAATGACAATCAATGTTTTAAGTATGCTATCCTCTCAGCAATATATCCAAGTGAAACTACTACTAATAGAGATAATCAATATAGCATGCATGAGAACAAGTTGAAATTTAATAACATAGAATTTCCAGTGACACTTAAAAATGTTCCAAAATTTGAAGAACTGAATAATATTTCAGTAAATGTGTACATGTTGAAGAAGTTTGGACAAAAGTTTGAAGTATCACCTTGCCACATTACATCGGATAAAAAGGAAAAGCATGTCAATCTACTCATCACCCAAGACTTTTACATCGATGAGTATGAAAAAGATAATCATTCCGATGATATTCGTTTACCCAAATACCACTATGTTTGGATAAAAAATATGTCTCGTCTTCTGAGATCTCAACTATCTAAGACACATGTAAAATCATTCCATTGTCAAAGATGTTTACAAGTTTTTTATAATGAAGAAAGATTGCAAGTTGATGAAAATGATTGTAAAAATTTGAATTATTGTCGAATTAATCTACCTGACTCGCAGAACAACATTCTGAAATTTGAAGATTATTATAAAAGCGAAAAAGTTCCTTTTATTATTTATGCTGATTTTGAATGTTTACTGTAGTCTACAATGAATGAGACTGCCTTCCTACTTCATGAAGCATATAGCATAGGATATTATATAAAATGTAGCTTTGATGACAGCTTATCTGTTTATAAGTCATATAGAAAAAATATCGAAGATGGACAGACTCCTGCACAATGGTTTGTTCAAGAATTAAAATCAATCAGTGAGGAAATTGATAAACTCTACAAGAATCCGAAACCATTAAAACTTACGGATTTAGAAGAATTATCTTTCCAGAGGTCAACCATTTGTCACATATGTCGAAAACTAATCCGTGATGAAGAACTCGCAGTACGAGATCACTGTCATCTCACAGGACGGTAAGATATTAATTATAATTATATTTCAATGAAAAAAATTTACTTTATTATGCAAATTTTTTTAAAATATCTATTTTTTACATTAGTTTTAGAGGTGCAGCGCATAATTCATGTAATTTGAATTACAAGTATTCAAAATTTATTCCTGTGGTTTTTCATAACCTCAATTACGATACACACTTCATTTTGAAAGAGATAGCCACATCTTCATTGATGGGAGGACGAGTTACGCTATTGCCACATAATAAGGAAAAATATATTTCTTTTACAAAATACATAGATAGCAGTGACCTAAGTTTTAGATTCATAGATTCTTGGCGTTTTCTTCCTTCGTCATTAGAAAAGCTTGCATCATACTTGGAAAATGTGCCGATATTGATAAAAGAGTTTCGAACTGATGGATTTACAGATGAGAAAATTGATTTTCTCAAACGTAAAGGTATATTTCCATATGATTTTGTAGATGGATTGGATAAACTATTAGTTACAAAATTGCCAGAGAAAAATCAGTCTTATAACCAATTCACCGATTCTCATATTGCTGATGAAGACTATGAGCATGCTATTCAAGTCTGGAGTAAGTTCAATATAAGGACATTAGGCGAGTATTCGGATTTATACTTAAAAACAGATGTTTTACTATTGGCGGATGTATTTGAAAGTTTTCGAGAAACATCTCTCAAAGCTTACGGTTTATGTCCAGCTCACTTTTATACGTCTCCAGGCTTGACATTTTCAGCAGCGCTAAAAATGACGAAGGTAGAACTGGAGCTTCTTACAGATATAGATATGTTGATGTTCATTGAAGCAGGTATTCGGGGAGGAATAAGTCAATGCTGTAATCGCTATGCCAAGGCGAACAATCCATATATGGGCTCTTCGTATGATGAAAAACAGAAAATGAAAACACTTATGTACTTTGATATTAATAATCTTTATGGATGGGCAATGGTTCAATATTTGCCAGTCGGAAAATTCAAATGGGTAAAATATGAGACGAATTCAAACTTTTACAACGCACCGCCAGATTCAGTTATTGGATATATTGCTGAAGTAGATCTGGAGTATGCTGAGGAAATACACGATGCACATCGAGATTTTCCATTCTGCGCAAAGCATAGTGCGCCACATGATTCGAAACAAAAGAAACTTCTCACTACTTTGAAGAACAAAGAGAGATATGTTATTTACTATCGAACACTTAGACAAGTGTTGGAAAATGGACTTCGACTGAAAAAAGTGCATAGAATTTTAAGTTTTGAGCAAAAGGCATGGCTCAAACCTTATGTGGAATCGAATACTCAAAAAAGAATGCAGGCTAAGAACGAATTTGAAAAACTTTTTTATAAATTGTTAATCAATGCTGTCCATGGAAAGTGCATTGAGCGAGAGCGGTCTCGAGTTGATGTCCGATTGGTAAATAAATTCACTGGTACATATGGAGCAGAAGCACGCATAGTTCTACCAAATTTTCACAGCCGTGCTATTTTTGATGAGAATTTAGTTGCCATTCAAATGAAGAGAACGAGCATCACAATCAAGAAACCAATTTATGTTGGATTTTGCATTTTAGAATTATCAAAAACATTAGTTTATGATTTTCATTATTCATATATGAAAAAGCGAGTTGGAGACAAATGCAAACTTTTGTATACTGATACTGATAGTCTCACATACGAAGTTGAGGATGTTGACATGTACAAAATAATGAAAGAGGACATACATAAATTTGATACTTCCGATTATGAAGAAAATAATCCGTTCGAAATTCCTCGAGTTACAAGAAAGTTCCGGGTTTGATGAAAGACGAATGTAATGGTAAGATAATGACAGAATTTATAGGATTACGAAGCAAAATGTATAGTATTTCAATCGATGGAGGAGAAGTTATAAAGAAAGCCAAAGGTATAAAGTCCAGTGTTGTTAAAAAATCAATTACTTTTGAGGATTACCGAAGCTGTCTTCAGGATCTCACTATTATATACCGTGAAGAGTGCAATATCCGTTCAAAATTGCATACTGTGCATACTGAAAAACAGAAAAATTGCTCCAAGTCCTCACGATGATAAGAGATTTTTATTGCCTGATAGTACAGATACTTTACCTTGGGGACATTATAAAATTGAAGAAATACAGATGGCGCAAGCTGCACTTGAAGTAGAGAGGGAATATGCAAGAAAAATGGCTGCTGAAAAAAAAGAAAAAGAGCGGGAGGTAGAAATGAGGAGGGGAGATACACGAGTGGAAATTGATGCTACAGAGAATGAAAGAGAGAGGGAAATCAAGAGAAGGGATGAAGCAACCAATGAAAATAGTGCAGAGCGAGTGGGGATGTCACTTTATGAAGGCGAGCAAATTATCATTGAGTATGATGTGTTAGAGGAGTTCATGAATGACTGGCATCCATCAATGGAGGGGGCAAGCTCCCAGGAAGGAGAAAAAAAGGATATATTACGAGTAGCAATGGAAAGGGCAGACATCGAAGTGGGGAATGGGCTATATCAACCAATGGACCACAATGAGGAGCGCATTCAAGTAATCGAAGAGCTTGAGGACGATCAACCTTGCATAAAGAAATCTAAAATCGACTAACTTTTTAAGTAAGTTACAATCTATTTTTTACCAAAAAACATTATTTTTTCCATCAAAATTTTTCTCTAACAGAAATTTTTAATTTTTTTACTTTTTCTTGTTTTCAGAATGGATTTATCTGCACTAAACAAGATTGCTGGAAGCGACTTCCTGCCAAGGAAAAAAGTCACAGACTTAAAAAAAGACCAGCAGTACATGGTGACTGCACTGAAACAAGTCATGACAAGATTTGGAACCAAGGTCGTAGCAGATTTCGACCAAAGCTTCCAAGTCTTCTTACCAGAGAAGATTTCATCTGCAATCCTAAAAGATGAAGAATTTTTCTACAATCTCTGTGATAATGCAAATAAACTGCGTTTGATTGCAATATACCTGGGAGGATCTTCTTTTAAATTCGATCGGGCTTGAAATAAATAAAATATACTCATCAAATTATTTTTTAAACTATTTATTGTAAATTGTACATAATAAGAATACATGAATAAATGAAAATTATTAAACATTATATAATTGTTTTTATTTATCACCACCACTTATAATTATTATATTTATATTGAATCATAAAAAGAAAATTTCAATAATAAAAATATTTTATACATAACTTAAATTAATGAACATAATAAAATTAAATTTTTTCTTTTTTATTTATTACACTGAAATACGTTGTAAAATACATCTTAGCTTATTCAAATAATCTCATTTTTATCTATCCAACTATTATGCTTGCTATTTAGACCTAACCACTTAACATATACACGTTTACCACTTTGCTTTAAAACTTTTTCTACCAAATAAATTTCTGGATACATAGTTTTTTGAATTTCCGTTTCATAAAAGCCGCCAGAGACGGGTTCATCATAATAATCTTTGACGTGGTAAGTTATAGGATTGGTTTTTACAACTCTTGTTATTGTGAAAATTTCAGTAGACCAATTTGGTGTATAACCTTTTTCAAAAACTTGTTTTATCTTACTGATTCGCACTTTATCTCCTACTTTGAATTTTGGATTTTTTACGGGTCTTTTTTCAGTTGGGTAATTTTTCTTGATTTCTTTTTCATTTATCTTCGTAACATTTTCAGGCTCGATTCCTATTGTCCGATGTTTTCTTGAATTGTATGCTTTCACTAACTCAGGAAGAATATCCAACCATTTATAACTTCCTTGTTTGCTGAATTCTAACCACATTGCATTTTTTAAAGTTCTATTAAAGCGTTCACATATGCTTGCATGAAGATTACTATGTGAAGAGTAGTAATTTATCTTGTACTTTTTTATAAGATTCTGAAAGTTTGAATCGTAGAATTCTTTTCCTTGGTCAGTTTGTAAATTTGATGGCACCCATTCTTGTTTTAATATTGACTTCATAGCTAGAGTAACATCATTGCCACTCTTCGATTTGACTGGTACAGCCCATGCATACTTTGAAAATATATCTATGACCCGAGTTATTAATATCGTTTACAATATAACTTGATTCATCAAATCTCAATCTTTTTTTTGCCGATTTTCTGTTACTGTCTATGGCCGAAATGTGATTAGAACGTGACACACTTTCAGTTGTCGAATCGACAAGCTTTTCAAGTGGTGTAATAACTGGTTTTAAAGTATCACCAATAACCTTTTCAAAATCATCTCTCTCCTTTTTTAACAAAGAGTATTTTTTTTAATAGCCTCGCGTGCTCGTAAAAGCTCGCTAAGAACATTTTTTTCTTTCTTAAAGTCAGGCATGCTGACAAGATGCTGTCTACAATCAAACTGCAAAGATTAAGATTTATACTTCCTTTTTAATGGCAAAACAGTCAAATCCTTTTCTATATCTACCATCATTCATTGCTCTATCTTTGTCAATAACAACAAAACCATACTTGTCATTCTTCCAGCATTCTGTACAAACATTTCGAAATTCATTTAAAGTTAAGTCAGTATTCACATGGTCTTCATAGATATGTTTAAGATTAACATCATCTTGACGATAAATTACCATCAAATTAATATTGTCCCTGATGAGATGTTTCGGTATATGAGCATATGACTGACATAGATAAAAGCTATCTACACTTTTGTGTCTCCCCATACAGAAAAAAGCTCTGACGTTATCCTGCTTCGCACAAGCCACATCATCAAAAATCATAATTGAATTAGGTAGGGCTTCATCTGGTGAAAGAAAGAGAAAAAGAAAGGAGAGGAGAGAAGTTAAGTTGGAGCTGGAGAGGTTGAAAATGCACCGGCTTCATCTTCAATCTGGAGATGTCGTTGGTGTGCCGTTTCCTTACATCTTGCGCAAGTGTCGGCCCTTTTGTGGTATAATAGTGTTTTCTTACAGTAAGTGCAGTGTTGGCATCGGGCTTCGGCCAAGCAAATACGATGAAATTGAGTGTAGTATTTATAGCACTCCTTGTATTTTGCCTTCGTTGCATAACATTCTTCGCAAATGACGCTACGCCTAATCTCACTGGTGTACTCACTCTAGTATACTGGTGTTTGTACATCGTTGGTTGTGCAATACGACGTTTTGATGGTTTCCTGCGGTTCTATTTCTATCTGGGATTCCAATAACACTTCTCGCGTGGGAGTCTTTTGGCGATGGATGCGAGGCTGAGTTTTATCTATTCTTACTTTATTCCGACGTCCAAAGACTTGTTTGCCTCCTATGGTTTCAATTTCATCCGGGTATCTAAGGGCTGTCCTGGTACAAGCTGTACACTTACGTGCAGCTCGTGCTTCCAATAGATGTTTGCCACAGCCGTAACACTTCCAGTACGATGGTTCAGTGTAAGAGTATCGATGGAACTGAGTTTGTTACTCATAATGTTCGGCATTATTGGTTATTAGAAAGCATGTACTGCACAGTACTCTTCGGCTGATGATATTGAAATACATGGCCGTTACTTTTGGGTGTTGCCTGGTGCAAATGCTGCTTGATTGTTGATTTGTTGTGCGAGTAAACTGCAGGAAGAAAAAGGTATAAACGATAAGTAAGGTGAAGGAGGGAAAGATAATTGAAAATCTGAAATAGGAAGAAAGAAATAAAAGTGATTCATGAGTACAATAGTCGTTAGTATGAGGGTGAGATCTTATTATCTATGGTTAATAATTTGATTATTTGTTATTTTTTTTTTTTTTTTTGTTACTATATTATTTGCTACTTGTATACATATATATATCTATATCTATATTTAATATTATCATTATTCCCCCTTTCTTTTTTCATTTGGTGGTAAGATCTTCAGCGTGTGGAGGAGGTGGCAGCGGTTCTTCATAGTAGGTGTTGTGATGAGAGTCCGATTTAGGTAAGGTTAAATATTAGTGATTGCAGAGTTCCATCACGACGTCTTGTTT
Organism: Anastatus disparis; assembly: GCA_017163975.1. Lineage (NCBI taxonomy): Eukaryota > Metazoa > Arthropoda > Insecta > Hymenoptera > Eupelmidae > Anastatus > Anastatus disparis. The sequence continues at coordinate 76,275 of JAFFSR010000151.1, forward strand.
TAGAGGCATTGATTTCTTGCGTTGCCCGGCACCTAGTAATGCAATGGTAAATATGATAATCAGAATTGGGTATCCACTGATTAGTACATATATGGTCCTTATTAGGGTCTCTTTGTTTTGTGGCATCGTGATGAGTTCGATGAGATCAGCTATTATTGAAGCTGAGCCAGTAGGTTCGTAGTCGAAGACATATAATGGAATTCTTGCTTCAGTTTTGGGTCTTGGTTGAATAGTATAATCCTCGGTTTTGCCTACACATGTTGGATTTAATGTAAGGAGTCCTATACCGTATAATTCTATTACCTTGTGTTGATTGTTTCAGCATGAGATAGTAATAACTTCTTGGTGAACGGTAGAAAATATCCATTGGTTACCATTTGATAGCTGAATCCATCTTGTGCTGTTTTGCCTGGTTGTGCGTAATCTGCAGTCTCCAAGATTTTTATTTTCTGAGTCTGTTGATAAGGATATTTCACAGCTACGGCAGTGAAGTGTTCGAGGTTGAAGGCAGTAGAAGATTTCTTGTTTTTTTTGTACATTTTCTTAGATGACTGGGGTTCATGAACGAATGTGTCATTGTCCTTTCTTTAGTTATAATGTAGACAAATTTTGGTTCCACATATGTTGAAATTCCTAGTCCTTGAGGTACTGGAAATGGGTGCATTTGGTGCAAATTATACCTTAATTTGGTATATTTAGAAAAGGTTATGGTGATGAATACAGTTGAGTTTATCTTCTTGAGTTGCGTTTGAACTAGACCTTGTACTTCTGTTGATAAAGGATCGACTTGCGGAAAACTAGACTTTGTTGATCCATTGTTATTTTCTCTGATCATTTTGGTGATTGCTTCTTGATTGAAAAGGTGTGTTCCTAGGGTCCCATTGATTATTGCCTTTAAAGTACTGAGTATATTGTAGGATAATTCTACGTATTGGTTTATATTATTTTCCACTGTGTTGGACCAGTTTCCTATTTTCGTGAGATCGCCTATTGGTTGATCTTTAGATATGTATGTAGTATAGTCTTGTGTTAGTTGTCTGAATGTCTCGTTTAGTCTTTCCGCCTTTTCTTGAAGTAGATTTGGGATGATAAATGGTGTGGATGCTTGACTTTTAGTTTGAGGTATGATGTTGTATGTATCATTCAATATTCTGCTCCCTTCGGATATGCTGTTGTTAAATTGATCGGCTTTGTTGAGCATAATATAGCATTCCTTAAATATCTTTGGACAGTTAGCAAAGAAATCTTCGATTTCCCTTCTGAAGTTCTTTTTCGCTGGATCGATAACATCCAGGTCTATTATTGTTGTGAAAGACCAATCTCCAGTTTTAAAAGCAACCTTTCCTATCTCTTCGAAGTAAAGGCCTGGTTGATGTTCAATATCCATGGTGGAATAAGGTGAATCGTTTGTGGTTGCGGGATAGATTGAGGGGAGGATAAGCAAGACGAAAGGGATCGAAACTTGCATCTGCGGAAAAAGAGAACAATGGGAGATTTCAATTAAAGGATTGTTGAAATGGATTATGGTTATGTTAGTAGCAGAGGTTCGAGGGTTTGCATGATAAGATGCCTCTCTATACTAATTTTTTTTTTTTTCTTTTCCCTTTTTTTTTTTTTTTTTTTTTTAGGGTTGTGACTCATTAAGAGTATGGTCATTTATGTGAACTGTATGAGACGTTGTTGAGGTATCTTTGTCAAATTGAAAGCGTACTGTCGGTATGTCATATACTCTTTCGTTACGTTCGTGCGTGTTTTCTTCTGGTGCTTCTTCACTTTTAAAGATAAGATGCGGGTTTTTCTGGAGTATATATATGCCAAGACAAATAATACCAATAAGTATTATTGCTATGTTAATACCTAGGCTACTATACACTAGCTTTGATGATTGCTGTTTTTCTCTATGGTGTAAAGATAATTCCTTAAATTGTGTTTCGATATCTTGCAGTGATTCTGCATCGTCTATTGTGGTCCAGCCTGGGACTGCTGGGTTGATCTTCCTGATTTTGAGCAAGGGCTGTTCTATGGTGTTATGTGCTTCCGTAAATTTAGGAGCTATTAGGCTAATATTTAAAGATATTTTGGGTGAATAGAAATAATTTTCCTTGTCACTGAGTTTTTGTGTACCTTTTAGCATAATATGTTCGTATCTCCCAGAGAATCTTGGACGAATCTGAATAATGCCTGTATCTTTTATCGGTGTTATTTCTGATTTTTCTCCTGGGCAAATAATTTGTACTGTATTTTGTTCATCTAATGAGTATAACCATCCGTCTATTGATGGAAGGCGTATCCAGTAAGGTTTGTGATTATCCGTATAGCGTATATCGCAACTGGATAATGATTTTTGGATGGGACGTATCAAGAGTGATTTTTCGCAAGTTTCATCTTCATAAATGGGGCCTGAACGGTCTTCATTAATAGCTATATAGGTTGTCCTTGGTATTATATAGGCTGAGGATGTTTGGTTAAGGGTGAGTTTTTGTGGTATTGGGAGTGGGTGCATCTTGTAGAGTTCGTATGCTCTAGGTTCAATTAAAGGGATACGAATTTCGATGATTATGCGTTTGTTGTGGTGTCCCAAGTGAACTTTTGCTATTTCCGATAGTTTTTCTGCCCGTAGATGTTGCTTAGGTATGGGGAACTCGTGATCCTTGTTTAATTCATTTATGTGCTGCACTATTTCTTGTAATTGTATACGAGAAAGGAGGGCTGGGTGAACAAATCCTTTTTTTGCGTCGTATATTATATTCAATATCGTTCTGTATGTTTTTATGTGTGTTTCTAGTGTATATTCTATTGCGTTGAACCATATAGCTTTTTGATTCATGTAATAGTAAGCATCCACCTTATAAGTTATGTCTTCTTGTAGAGCTAGGGCTTTTTGTAATGTAGTTACGGCAAGTTTTCTCATTTCTGCAACGCGTTCTTCTATTTGTGATATTTTGCTTTTGACTATATGAGAACACTTTTCCATAAGATGAGCCATTTTACCTTGTTCGTCATATAGTTTGTCGATTTCTTGATTGTAGTATTCTCCGTCTTCGGTGGATAAGGTTCCGAAGAGGGTACGACTGATACTTCCTATGAATCCGAATGGTACACTTCTTTTGAACATGGTTGAGGGTATGGTAAGGTCTGGCTTGGGTATGGTCGAGTGTTCTTCGGCTATATCCAGTAGTTCCATATATAGGTCGTCAGCTAATTTAGTTTTGTTCAAAACAAAATCTTTACAGATGAATTCTCGCTGACAATCTGCGTTTTCGTTAGGGCAGCTTCCTTCTATTTCTTTCATTTCAGTTCTGATTTTACTGCTACTGTGGTTTAGAATATGGATGTCTATAAAGGTTGTAATCTTCCAGTCGGCTCTTGTAAATCTCAACTCGTGCAATTTTTCATAATAAATGCCAGGGTTGTGCTTTAAGGTAGTGATTTCGTAGTTAGGATAGGCGTTGATCCTTATAATTAAAAATAGTAAGACTCCGGTCCAAAGAGTAGACATCTGAAACAGAGTCAGTTCTTATTGGTGGTAGGCAGGCTTAATTTTGTCTATGTGTTTTAGCATGCGTTTGCCACCTTCATCTTCCAATATAATGTTATGTTTTTCTAAGATTTCAATGATTCTATATGGGCCTTCATAAGTTCGGTCTAATTTATTCTTTCGGGGTTCTTTCAAGCCATAGACTAGATCGCCTGTAGAATAGGGGTGAGTTTTAACTCTTTTGTCATAATATTGTTTATTCCGATATTTAGATTCAATTAGAGAATCTGCTGCCATTTTCCTAGTATCCTGTAGTCGATTAATTAATTCGGCCATATATAATGTGTATGTATCGATCTTATCGACAGGGAAGGAGCTTGGTGCTCTTGCGGGTTTGCCGAAAATTAATTCGAAAGGAGTAAAGCCTGTCGATTCATGCACGCTAGTGTTATAGGAAAATATGGCGAACGGTACAATTTTGTCCCAATCTTCGTAATTTTCTATGTATTGGCGTATATATTCTGTGAGTACTATGTGGCTCCTTTCGAGCGATCCATTTGATTGAGGATGGTAACCGGATGTTGTTACTTGTTGAATTTTAAAAATCTTTGCTAATTGGTGCATTACCTTACCGATGAGGGCTGGCGCTTTGTCTGATAGTATGATGCGTGGCGATCCGTATAAAGATATTACGTTTCTTGCAAGGGCGTCTGCGATTGTTTCAGCTTGAGTGTTTTTAATAGGGACAGCAATGCAATATTTTGTTAAATTGTCTTGAATAGTTAGTATGTGACGATTACCTTCAGGGGTAATTGAGAGTGGTCCGACAGTATCAATAGATATTTTATCAAAGGGTTCGATGGGGGTGTCAGTAATTATCATAGGTTCTCTGTTTTTGATTCTAACTAGTTTCAATTCTTGGCATTGTTGACAATTCCTTACATATTCGGTTACTTCTTCTTTTAACCCGTTCCAGAAGAATTTTTCTCTAATCCTTCTATATGTTTTCGTGACACCTTTATGTCCTCCTATCATGCTTGTATGATATTCTTCTATAATCTGATGTTTCATGTCTTCCGGGGATATGGTAGTGGAACCATAACATATAAAAATTGAACAATCGCATTGTCTGAGTTCTTCTTTAAGAATTTGAAGAAAGGTTGAGAAAGTTATTTGTTCAATGAAATTATTTTGTTTTGAGATTCGTAGAGTCTTTATTCCATACGTCTCTAAACATTCCGTTAATTTTTGTAATACGTTCCGAAGTTCTTGTTCCGAAAATGTTTCAAAATGTTTTTCTTTTAGTATTGCATTTAGTACGTAGGTCTTGCTTCTAGGGGTTACAATGATTTCCCCCTTCTTGGGTTTAGTTTCTTTTATGTCCATTTTGTTTATCTTGTTCAAGTCTATTAGGAGCTTTGCTACTGGGGTTGTGAATTCGCAATCTGCAGAAGTAAAGTGTAAAATATTATCTCTTTAGTTAGTGAGACCTTCGTTTATTAATTTTATTTTTATCTGAGTATTGGGTGTCTTCATAAATTCAGGGTAAAAGAGTTCGGGTGGTATCGTGTCTGATATCTTTGTTGCTGGATACCTGATCTGATCTTCCATTTCGGTGGAAGATTCATCTGTATTGTCATCCTCAGGAATGGCTCGTAGTCTATTCCTGGGTGGTGTTGATTCAGCGGCATTGCTCAGTTCTGGCTCCACGGGAGTAGAACGAGCTACGGGTTGTATCTCGAATGTTCTCCTACGATTAAGATGAGGTTCGTCCCACCAATATTCTTCGGCTGAAACGGACTCATCTGAGTTAGAATTTCACGGTTGCGTTGTTTTAATGGTTGATTGTTTTCAAGATTTTGTATTGGTTGTTTCGTCAGTTTCTTCATCTTGAGAAGAGGTGGGGTTTGGTATGGGTGGTCCCTGTGTAATCAAACTGGGAAAACCGCTAAGTCTTTTTCTCGGCATTGGTGGTTGTTCATTGGTTGTATCCGAGTCTTCACTTGGCGCGAAGGTGAGTCGCTTGTCGTATTTGATAGGTCTTATTGGTTTAGGTTGATTAGTTGTCGAAGGTTGGGAGTTTCCAATTGAGTTACCTTCTATTTGATTTGTTTCTTTTTGGGGTAGTGATTGATGGGGGTTTTTAGGTGGTACTTTACACGATGACGTTGGTTTTGAAGTGTCAGTATTTCTTCTTTTGGGAGGTAAAGGGGGCGGAGCTGAGGTGCCTTCCCTCGAGGCGTGTCTATTTCTGACCCTGTCGGCAATAGTAGTGCCAGAGGTCTTTGATGTCGATAACATAGGGAGTGGCTTATTCTTGTTCCGGGTGGTCTTCCTCGTGGTTTTGGTGCTTCCGATAGTTGATTACGTTTAGCTGAGGAAGATGTAGGTAATACTACGGCTTCCTCCTGAATGGGGTTTCTTGACAATGCGTCGGCATTGACGTTAAGCCTGCCAGGTTTATGAAGAAACCCATACTCATATTCTCTGAGTCTCGTCCTCCATCATATTAGTCTCTGTATAGGTGGTTTAACAGAATCAATCCATTTTAAGGGTTCGTGATCGCTTATGAGTGTGAATTTTCGCCCATAGAGGTAAGGGCGAAAGTGTAGAACGGCATATATTATAGCCAAACATTCCTTTTCGGTTGTTGTGTAATTCTTTTCCGCTGGTTTCATCATCAGCGACATATAGGCTATGGGACGATCTTGGCCAATTTCTTCTTGACTTAGAACTGCTCCTACTGCGTAATCAGATGCATCAGTTGTAAGGATAAAAGGTTTTTCAAAGTCAGGATGCTGTAAAACAGGCGCACTGCATAGTGCGGTTTTGAGGTCCTCAAAACTCTTTTGGTGTTTATCTGTCCATTCGAAAGGGACAGTTTTTTTCAAAAGATCAGAGAGAGGTCTTGCTCTAGCTGAGAATCCTTCTATAAATCTTCGATAGTATCCGGCTAGGCCTAGGAATTGTCTGATGTTTGTTTGATTCTTGGGCTGTGGAAAATTTCTTACGGCTATAGTTTTCTTAGGATCTGGCTTTACGCCTTCTTCTGAAATAATGTGGCCCAGGTATTCTACCTCGGTGCGTAAGAATTCGCATTTATCAGGCTGTAAGGATAACTTAGCGTCAAGTAATTGATTGAATAGTCGACGCACTTTCTTTTCGTTTTCATCTAAGTCTGACGCGAAAATAATAACGTCGTCTAGATATACCAACAATTCGGAATCTTGTAAACCTAATAAAACTAGGTTCGTGAGCCTTTGAAACGTTGCAGGTGCCGATTTGAGGCCAAACGGCATACGCACATAATGGTAATGCCCTGTTGCAGAGCTAAAGGCAGTCTTATGGCGGTCTGCCTCGTTGACTTCGATCTGGTGGAAACCAGAAGCTAAATCGAATATAGAAAAATATTTGGCTCCTCCGAGTCTATCTAAGATTTCGGTTATGTTGGGCAGAGGGTGTGCGTCACCAATCGTTTTCTCATTGAGGGCTCGGTAGTCTATTACCATGCGCCATCTTTTATTTCCCTTGGAGTCGTTTTTCTTGGGAACGATCCAGAGAGGCGAATAATATGGCGATCTTGAATCTTCTATTATACCGTCGTTAAGTAATTTTGTTACTTGTCGGTGTATTTCTTCTCTATGAACAGTAGGATATCGGTATTGTTTTACAAATACTGGAGCGTCGTCTTTTGTAGGGATGCAGTGTTTTAACACATCCGTGGCGGGCAGCTTATCTCCAGGCAAATGAAATAGTTGAGGATAGTCGCCTACTATTTTTAGAACATGTTCCTTTTCTTCCGTGTTTAAGTGTTCTAACCGTAGACTATCTAAAATTTTCTGTAGTCTATTTTCTTCAGGACGGTCAGTTTCAGAATCTTCCGTGCTGAAGAAATCCTCAGATTCCTCAAAGACATCATATGGTTGCAAATTTTGAGGTGGAATTTCAATCTCTGCGTCTTCTTCATACGAGTTAATTGCCATAACTACGCATTTTTGATTGTGATTACTAACTATGGCTTCACCTATAAAAATGTTTTTGGGCGTTTTTAAACGTGGTAAGTATCCCGTGCCTAAGTCTGAAGGGTTTAAGTTAATGGTTATAGGTGTCTTCGATCGAGCTTGTAAAATGTATCTAGTTGATTTGGGTTTTCTATATTCGTAATTTATGAATCGTACAGGATGTATGGGTCGCGAGGATGTTACTAAGGCGTTATGGTGAAAGGATATTTCCGCTGATTCTGTTCTTAAGAAATCGACGCCTATTATTCCAACTGCTGGGATTGGTAGTCTTCCGGTTATCACTTGAAATTTGATTGGTTTATCAAAAAGCGTTATTTCTGCTGATCCTGCGGTATCAAATGAATCGGTGGTTATTCCTGTAATTGTCATAGCTTCGTGAGCTGCAATGACGGTCCTAGGTTGTAAGGCTTTTACATGGATTAAGTTAATCTCGGCTCCGGTATCGATGAGAAATTTCGTTGGTTCCTTTAGTTCGGGAGCGTCTAGAATTATTAATGGTCCTCGATGGTTGGATCTTCCTGTAGATCCGTTGCAGTTATAAATGTTACCGTCAGTGGACGCTCTGTATTCGCCTTGCTCATCGTGGCGTCCATTTGACGAGCAGGCAAGGAGTTTAAAGACTCCTGAGGTTTAGATTGACTATGTGGCATTACAGGGTATTGAGGCTGATATGGCGTCATACAAGGATACGGATATGGATATGGCATCGGAGGTATAGGCGCCATAGGTTGCATATAAGGGTGTTGTACGGGGGGTGCATACTTAGAGGGAGATGGAGTACGTGCTCTTGCATCAAAGTTAGAGTGTAGGTTTCTACTCATGTGTCCCCTTGCGTCTCTTTTATATTCAGTAGGACCTCTTGGTGGATAGTCATTATATCTGTCGGAAGAGTAAGTACTACCTCGTGGAGGCGTATAACTATTAAAGTTTCTTTTGGTCGAGTAGTTACTGGGACTTTGAGATCTTGAATTGAATCTTCCATAGTGGTCATGTCCGTATCTGCCCCTATCGTCACTAGGGTGAACACGCGAGTTATATTCATTTCTGGAGGGTGACTGTGACCTCCACGGTTGTTTATAATTAGTGGTTGTTTCATCTTGAAAATGAACATGTCGAGATGAGTGTTGTTCACCAGGTCGATCTGTTGCCTCTATGATATGAAGAGATCCTTTCCTTTCGTTCGATGATAACATGTCTCTTTCTATGCGCTGAGCTATTTTCAATGCTGCGTTTAGTGTTTCGGGTTCTTGGACGCTTACTCCATACAGTAAGTCGTCTGCAAGCTCTCTCTTAAAAGATTCTAATGCGATTCCTTCAAGCATTAAAGTCATGTGAGGTACCTGTTCGGCTTGAAATTTTTCCTTGAGCGAAGCCGTGGCTCGTTCCATGAGTCTTTTGATGCGACTGTAATATTCTATTACAGTCTCGTTCCTACGCATCCTAATGCCTTGAATTTCAGCGCAGTAGTGAGAATATGTTTTTTTAGGTGAAAAATATTCCTTCAAAGCATTTTTTAGGGCTTCGATGCTATTAATTTCGGTGCCACTCACCGCATCCCTCGCGGTATCGCGTAGTTTTGCGATCACGCCTTTAAAAAAAGCGTTGCGGATTCCTTCAGGGCATATGTTGAAACCGTTTTCTACATCTTGTAGAAAGGTTTTTAGTGGCATATTCTTACCGTCGTATAGGGGAATGTGTAGCAGTGCTTGTTGCACTGCCATGCATTCTCCCATTGTGTTAAGAAGAGCATCAGTAATGGTCTGATGATGTGCTAGATTGGCTATATTTTCAGCCATTGCTGGATTGTCGTTCACCATCGTGGTGATCTTTGAAATTTTTCACGCGTTTGTTATTTGCGAAGAGAGAGAGGCTTGCAAAGTCGCGTGTGAGGCTTGTTATATCACTATCTTTTTTTGTGACACGTCTTTCTAATTCTATTATCTTCTTCCGAGTCCAACGATGTATGGCGTTGTGTCTGCTGTGCCACGTTTGATATATGGCTTTTAAGTTGATGGCTGCCTTCTCGACGTTGGTTAGATGATATTCTTGTAATTCTAAAACCTCGTCGGCGGTCACGGCCCTTTGTTCACAAATAGTTAACCTATGGTTTAGGTTGAGCAATCTTTGATATTCTTGCTCTTTTGTGAGTAATACGGCAAGGCTTGTCCTCATGAAATTATTATTTTTTTGCGATTTGTAAGTGCCGAAATTCGTGACACAACTTTATTATAGCCTCTTCCGTTACGATTATTCTTGCTTCTAATTTTCCCGTTCTTTCCAATATCCAGGAACGTGAAGATTTCGTATCAACTATTAATTTCTTGTAATTTACTTGTAGCGTGTATATAGTTTTTTGTAAATTACTTATAACTTCTTGTTGTATCGAGATAGCTTCTTCTGCCGCCTCTATCCAGGCTTCGTATGAGTTTATTCTTATATTAAAGTTATCCAGTAAATTTACGAGATGATTTAAATCAAGGGGGCCGTGAGGTAAGGGAATCATGAACTGTTAGATATTTAGAGTAACGCGGGGGGGGGTTGTATTTTTAGGGAGTGAGGTGTTTTATTATTTATTTATTTACCTTGGGTTTGCAATTCTGGTTTGTCAGGATTTGTTATTACCGGTTTTAGAAGAGTTTCGCAGAAAATATTTAATGTTTCGTCGATGTTTGTCGTGTCCTCTTTTTCTTCTTTTATTAAGTATTCTATGAATTTCAAGTTTAATTCTTGGGTAACCTGAGTTTCAATAAAGATGTCGAAAAATGCCAATATATTAAATTGGTCAGTTATGACCCTCATGAAACAATTTCTCTTGTTTGTGAGTAAGTGAGAATAAAAAAAAACGAAATTCTATGTAGCTAAAGAGGTGTAAGGGTCACCTATTGATTCCTTTTTACGAAGAATATAAAATTTTACTAAATAGGAGGATGGTGATAAAAATTATGAAAAATACAATCCTTTTTGATAATAAGAAAAAATTTTGACGCGTATTTGACGGGATTAGATTGTTTGATGAAATAGTTTCAATATTTCCCTCGAGTTGATTTATCCTTTTTGATAATTTACCGCGTTTCCGTTTTGCGTGCCACGATAAGCTTTTAATTTGTAGCCGATTAGTTTCGGATGCAATCAATAGATATTTAATGTCGTTGTATTGGTTCTCGACTTCGTTCGTTAATATCCTGAGATTCTTTTTTAAGTTTGTGTTAATTATTACAAGGGCTCCAATATCTTGTTACTGTTGGACAGTAAGAGTTTCCAGCCCGTGGATTCGTGATTCCAAATTTGCTACTAATGCGTCAGTACTTGATGGTCTATTTCGAAGCGGTATTATCATTTAGAAAGAGAGAGAGGAAAACAAAAATGTTTTTTTTCTTCTTGAATGGAAAGAAAATTAATGTTTGCGCGTAGATTTTCGAATTATCGTTGTCGATAAGATCGATTCTTTATGAAGACTCGTTGTTCTTATGTATTGTACGCAGTTAGGCCTTAGTGTGTCGTGTATATAACTGGGCTTAAGGAGATCTTTATCTGTGTCACCTTGTCGTAAGGGTTTATCGGTATAGGGTTATATGCGTATATGTATATATGATGGTTTATACTCCTATCCACGTTCGACGTAATAATAAAAAAAAGAAAATAATTAATAGTGATTTTGGGAGTGTGAGTTCTTCGTTTATTTAAGATGTATATAATTTTGTTAGTAAAGCACTGGGAAGTATATATCTTTTATCATGGCATTATAGTACAATATTAATCACAACACATAAAATTTACAATTACTATATCCAGGATTAACGATATTGATTTTATATAAACAATTATTATTATAAAAAAAATTATCGAGAAACGTTATCTATGTTTGATATGGGAATAGAAATAACTTTCGTTACTTCTATTAACAAATATATTATAAATAATTAGATTATTATTCTGAATAAATATCTAATCTAATTGAATTCGTATACTTTAATGTAGCTTTATAATATTATATAATAATTTTTGCTTATATAAATTTTCTTGTATGCTTAATTAATTTATGTTATTTATATGTTATTTATTTTCATGTATGATTCTATGATAGTTTATATAAGAATATATATATATGTATATATATATATATGTATATGTATATGTATACAATAGAAATGATATAGTTAGTACATGTATGTATATATGTGCATATGTTTATGAAAATATGCAATAGCTACGATATGGTTAATATGCATGTATATATGCTTTCATGAAAATATGTAGTAATAATGGTATAATTATTGTATATATATGTATGGTTTATAAGAGTATGTATATAAACATGTGTATATTAGAATTATGATATTTTGCTTGAAGAAATATTAAAGACAAAGACAACAAAAAGGAAAAGAATATTCTTGATATCGTGCTGCTTATATATAAAGCGAAAAAAACAAAGAGAAGCGTTATTCTAGTATAGTAAGAGAGAGAGAGGGAGAGAAAGGGAGAAGGAACGAAAGAGTAGCGGTAGCGTGGTGCATATATTACTCGACTTACAGACTTTTAAGTTCATACGTTTTGTTGTTATTCAACAAAAAAAAATTCGACGGTTTATTTGCGGGAAGAAAAAAATTTTTGATATGGTTTAATTTAGTAATTATATAACAATATTAATTGTACTCCCCCAAAAAAAAAAAAAATTTTGTTTATTTAACAAAAAAAATTTTATGATAATTATTTATTAGCGTTTTGAATAGAATGTTAATAGCACTTGTTAGTATTCAGTAAATATTTATTAATTATTAAATTTTTATGCTTATTTATTTATTTATTTAACAAAAAAAAAATACGGGCTTCAGCCTCTTGTATTAACAGGAATAAACTTTAAATATATTAACTTTGGCGCTTATTTTACTAAAGAGAGAAATTATTCATTTGATTTGACTTTTACCTTGTACCGAATTATTTATTGATTAATAGAAATTTTATTATTAACTACAAATAGTTATTATTAATTATTATTAGTTATTATTAATATATTATCGTAAATATTATTAATTATTAACTTAACTCGATTGCTAGGAAGAAAAAAAAAAATTGATTAAGAAAAAAAATTTTATTGTTACCTTATCTTACGTAATAGTTCATAAAATAAATAAATAATTTCTATTAATGATTTAATTGAAATCTGTAATTTATATTAATATTTATTAATTAGTTTATAATTAGTTTATGTTAGATTTCTTATTCTATTTTATATAATTTACTTATTAGATTTATTTATTTATTTAATAGTTTAGTATTTAAAAAAAATTTTGTGACACTAAGAAGTGTTATTTCGTTTTTCCGTGTTTAAAAGAAAAGGCTTAGTCAGTAAAAAGAAAAGAATTTTGAATTGCTCAGGTAGTCCGTTGGGAGACCGTGCAGTTAAATTACTCTTAATTTCGTATACCTGAGCAATAGATACTATACTGCGCGCATATATTATTTTCTTTTTATGTCACTCCACCGAAAAAGAAAAGTAAAAAGGAAAGAATTTTCTTTCGTTCAGAAAAACGTATGTTGTAGAAAAATTTTTTTTTTAGTTAAAAAAAAAAAACGATTATTGAAAGTTAAATATTTATTATTATTCGGAAAAATTTATTTACTTTGAATATGAAATAATGTTTAGTTGAAAATGTAAAAGATCAATAACGATTAATATTTTACGAAATATAATTAAACACTAGAAGAAATAATTATTTAATTAAGATTTGCGATTTTACAGAAACGAACTTATTTCAGAGAAAAAAAAGTAATAAAAATATTCTTGCTTAAGAGCATGACGAAGCTGTCCGCCTTCTAATAATATTTCCAATCTTAACTTATGAATAAACGATGCGTTTAATCGAGTTTCTTTGCTACAAAGAAAAAATTTGTAAGATTAAACTCTAGTGCGGACAACTCAAGAAATCCACCAAAATATTATACATACAAAGTTATAATAAAAACTTTCAATATGTCGTATTTTAAGGTTAGGTTTGTCGAGTTTCATATCTAATTTCCAATCCAAGCTCATAAAAAAATAACAAGTCCAAATGATTTTTTATTTTAACAAAAATTATTGTATAAATATAGCTTTAGTGCGGACAAGTCATTATATTTGTTTAATTTGAGAATTTAAAAAGATATTGATAAAATAAAAAAAGCAAAACTCGATTGCTGCAGCTCCGACATGCCGTTAAAAAAAAGAACACGTATTTCTATTCAATGGGGAAAAGGAATAAATGCTTATAATTAGGCTATTAAATATTTAAAATTTTTACTTCTCAATTTTTAAAGTATAATATAACTTATTTTAAGAAAGTTAAAACAAAAAGGTTTATTTTAAAGAAAATATTTAATCATTAATAATATGTACGGTGTTTGAATTAAATGTTTATATATATTATTTTATTTTGTATATTTGCACGTCTTTTGTATATATATTCATATGTGAATCATTCTCCGTATATCTATATAGAAAGAAAGAATCAATGTATTCAAAGCGGTTATATTGTACGTATAAAATATGTAAATTTTAGAATTTAAAATGAAGATTTTTATAGTGTATCAGATATTAATATAGAAGTTTATATGTGCTGTAATATTTAATGTATTAGTTTATTAGAATTTATTCGAAATTATATTTTAGTTTAAACTCTTTTAAACGTCGTAAAATCAACTTTAATTTATAATTAAATTATATTAATGAAGAATCCTATAATTTTTATAATTAAATTTATAAGCATTCCGCGATTCTAAATTGCAAACATCCCACCGATTTTGTCACCAATTTTTAAGCTGTAACGTCCGAATGAAAGTTATTTATTTTTATATTTTATTTCACTCGTTCGTTACAGTTCTCGTTGCGTCGAGCGGTTACACAACGAGAAGGTTTTCGCGTGGCAGAGTAGCGGTAGAGAATAGAAGTAGGTGAATTGCAGGCTCGAGAGCCCTTTTTTTTAGAGATCGAGGAAAGGAAAATATAGATAAATAAATATTTTGAATTTTACCTTTTTATTTGTTATTTAATGTGAGATCCTTTTTGCAGTACAATACAATCTGGTGGTCACTTTTTTTATTAGATATAATATATAATAATCAATTGATAATCGATATAATCACTTAAATATATGAGATATAATAATCACTCGAGAATAAAATTGATAAAAGATGTAATAATTACTTTAAGATATAAGAATACAAAAGATTTTGAGTTGAACTTATAAAATTTATATTGCCCTTTATGGCTTTTCAAGACACAACTGACCTGTACTAGGTTCAGCAAACGACTGTGGTAGAATAACATGAATTGTGATTAGTTCAGAGATTTTTATATTTTTCTGGAAAACCGAAAATCTCCATGGAAAAAACCTCTGAACTCTTGGCGACTTATTTTCTAGTAGAGGTCACCGTTCATTGTTTTCATCTAATTAAGAAAAAGGTAACGCTTTTTCATTATAATTAGATGATTTCTATGCTTATTCTTTTCCGATGACCTCTCGAACAGAAAAGCTAAAACTTTTGGTAATCTCAGCCAAAAGTTTTTTGTATAAAATTTATTAATTAAAAAAAAAAAATGATTTTTTAAATAAGCGAAGACGTTACATCTCCATGTCGCTTTTTCTTTTCGTTTTCTCAAAATCAAAGTTGCCGACGGGAAGTTTGACGTTCTGCTCAGTAAAATCCATGTTTACGTAACAAAGTCAAATCTAAGATTGACCTTTTCTAAATATAAACGCTTGTTTTATATTTTGATCATCAGTTGTAAATCAACACTCGAAGAGAGATGCTCGTACACAAATCACAGAAGCACCCTAAGGGTAAAGGGTTACTTGATAAAGTAATCAATAACTTACCTATTGAAATGCATATTCCTGGATATCAATATTGTGGTCCCGGAACAAAATTGAAAAAGAGATGATACAGGTATCAATCCACTTGATCAAGCATGCAAAGAACATGACATATCTTATTCTGATAAAAATGCTGATCGAAAAGTAGCTGACATGAAGCTCGCTGATAAAGCTTGGCAGCGTGTTAGAGCCAAAAATGCAAGTCTTAGCAAAAAAGCAACTGCTTTTGTTGTTGCAAATGCTATGAAATTAAAAGGAAAGACAGAGGAATGGGTGTAAAATTGAGTAAATTAGTAACTGCAAGTAAAAAATCATTAAAACCAAGTAAATATTCTCGCAAAGTTATTCAGTCGGCTTTAAAAGGTGCACGTGAAGCTCTCAAGATCGTTGGCGGTAAGAAAAAAATTATCATTCCACGTA
Organism: Anastatus disparis; assembly: GCA_017163975.1. Taxonomy (NCBI): domain Eukaryota; kingdom Metazoa; phylum Arthropoda; class Insecta; order Hymenoptera; family Eupelmidae; genus Anastatus; species Anastatus disparis. Next base: position 92,045 of record JAFFSR010000151.1, read on the forward strand.
TTCTACCTGTTCCATCAAAAATAGGTGGCACTGTGCCTTTTCTCATACCATTGTTCGCAGCACTAAGTGCAACTGGTGCTCTGGCTGGAGGAGCTGCTGGAATAGCTAAAGCAGTAAACGAGGCTAAAGCTGCACAGAAAAATTATGAAGAAAGTAAGAGACATAATAAAACTATGGAAGCTATTGCTCTAGGGAAAGGTCTCTATCTTAAACCATATAAAACTGGAATGGGATTATTTATGAAACCTCATATCGGTCATGGTCAAGTTAAAAAAAAAAAACTTCGATTTAACTTTGCCAAATCGTGCACTGACTGACTATGATCTTATAAAGTATGCTCGTATGATGCGAATTCCATATTTTCGAGGTGTTTTCATGAGAAATAATCTACCTTCTGATGGCCCATGGCATAACGAATCTGCTATAGTTAACTTAGATGATTTTCAAAACAAAGGCACTCACTGGGTATGTTATCGAAAACGAGGTTCTGAAGTGATTTATTTTGATAGTTTTGGTGATCTTAAACCCCCTATAGATCTCATGTTATATTTTAACGTGAAAGAAGTGAAATACAACTATAAAAGATATCAGAATTTTGACTCATTTATTTGTGGTCATCTTTGTCTTCAATTCTTGTGTGAAAGACTATAAAAGAAGAGTTTTGAGACAAGCAGGATCATTCTTTTTCAAACAGTCATGGAAGATAGTTTCACTTTGAGTCTTTCAGGCAAATCTTCTATCTTAGAAGCGCAATATTTTCCTTCAATAGAACTACCACAGCATAAGAATTTTGTTTTGGGTTTAGTTGAACTTTTAACATTCAACTCGATTCCCAATGTTGACGATTCGAATAATAAACTTTATATAAACGGAGAGAAAATTATTACTATTCCTACTGGCAGTTATGAAATTGATGCTATTAATCAATTTTTGCAAAAAGATTTGAAATCTAAAGACATCGAGTTTTCCTTGAAAGCTAACAACAATACTCTCAGAAGTGAAATTTATTGCAGCCATCAGATAGATCTTAGACCTCGCGATTCAATAGGCAGTCTTCTCGGTTTCACTCGTCGCGTTCTTCATGAAGACATTCATCACAGCTTTGATTTACCTGTGAAGATATTGAAAATAAACGCACTCAGAGTAGAGTGTAATATTACTACAGGTGCTTACATCAACGACAAAAAAGTTCACACGATCCATGAGTTTTTCCCAAAAGTTCCTCCAGGATATAAAATCATAGAAGTTCCATCGCATGTCATATATTTACCACTCAATGTTAAGAGTATAGATCATCTTCAAATCCGAATCGTTGATCAAGACGGAAATTCAGTGAATTTCCGAGGAGAGGAAATTACTGTTAGACTTCACATAAAATCTGTATAATGGGAATCGTTTATAATTCAAGTGTGCATATAAGTCAGCCATCATGTCAACCCACCATCAGTCGTCCAAAGGTACTCAAACCGTTAACACGGAAGAGCATCCAGTTTCTTAAAAGCATAGGTCTCAAAGTACGTGGAAAAAGATAAATTGTATCATTCTCTGCTGCTTTCAGAAAAATGGACGAAATTCTAAGCATTCAATCAGGTGTCGCATTCGATGAGTCTATTGCTCATTATGAGGTTCACGCACATCAACCATACTCCACATTAAGTTTCAATAACAGTGATGAAATCCGTATTTCTATTCAGCACCAAGATTTATGCCTCTTACCATCATGTAGTTACATCCATGTATGTGGAAAATTACAAAAACCAGATGGACAAGCACTAACTAAAACTAATTTCGTTAACAATGGCATTTGTCATCTGTTTGATGAAATTCGATATGAACTTAATGCTGTAGAGGTAGATAAAAGTGTTGGTTTGAGTAGTCTCATGAAGGGATGCACTTCATTTAATCCAAATCAGACTCTAACATTAGAAAATGCAGGCTGGCTTGGTGTTGAAGAAGCAAACAAAACAATTGTAGATGATCATGGAAATTTTGACGTTTCTATCCCTCTAAGTATGATTTTAGGCTTCGCAGAAGATTACAAAAAATTGTTATTAATATGAAGCATGAACTCATTCTCACAAGATCAAGAAATGACCTGAATGCTATAATACAGGAAGGTACTGTAGCCAACAATGCAACCACATATGAACCTTATCAAATAAAAATATCAAAGATAGAGTGGTTAATGCCATATGTTATTGCATCAGATAAACAAAAAATCCAGCTGTTAAATTTCATTGGCAAAGATAATCCTATTTCTATGAGTTTTCGTTCATGGGAGTTATTTGAATATCCTCTTCTTCCAACAACAAATAAACACGTCTGGGCGGTAAAACTTCAAATCAATTGGAGAAACCACGTTTCGTGATTCTTGGATTACAATCGGGGAAAAAAGGTTCAAGATCTAAAAATGCCAGTCGCTTTGACCACTGTAATATTAGTAATGTGAGACTTTTCTTGAATTCGCAATATTATCCGTATAGCAATCTCAATCTTGACATATCTAAGAATCAATTTGCTATTCTCTATGATATGTATGCTAATTTTCAGTAAAGCTATTACGGAAGAGATTCACAGCCATTGTTGACAAAGTCTCAGTTTATCAACTTTGAGCCACTCATAGTTATTGACTGTTCACGACAAAACGAATCTCTAAAGAGCGCTCCTGTCGATGTACGTCTAGAATAGGAGTCTAAAACTGACTTTCCAGCTAATACTTCAGCTTATTGCATGATCTTACACGATCGCATCGTTCAGTATAATCCTATTAGTGGAGATGTTCGGAAGCTTGTCTGAATTATCTTCACTTGTTGAACTTCACTTCAAAAATTTATATTTCAAAATGGAATATGCGGTAGACATGATTGGTTTTAAGCAAATGGATAATGAATATGTTCTAAAGAAAATAGCAATCATTCCTCTCAACGACAGTGATGATCCCATTGTTCATCTGTTCAAAAAACCTTTTTCATGGAAAAGGCTCTCTGAAGAATTACAAGAAGAAAACATTCGCCTCAAACATAATCACGGAATAGCTTGGAATACTGATGGGCTTGACTACTCTCAAATTGCAAACTTACTTCGTGATTATTTACATGATGCTACTAAAATTTTTGTTCTGAATGAATTCAAACGTAAATGGCTGTTACGATTCAAATTTCCTGCTTATAATATCAATCAATACAGCTATCCATCAAAACCATCTTTCAAGTGTGTTACCATATGCACAAACCATAATCCAATTTATAAAACTGTCTGTGCACTACACAATGTCAAACTCATGAAATTATTCTATCTCTCACAAAATCATTTGTAAGAAAAAAAGACAAAAAAAAAGAAAAAAAAAATAGTAGAAAACGCTACAGGCATTCTGGATCACGTTCGGATTCTAGATCACTGAGGTGATCTACAATACGTACGGATTCTGGATCACTTTGAGGAGAGAGGGGGTGATCCAGAATGAACCTGAGCCAGTATGCCTATAGCTTATCTACTCGTTTGATTAATGTAAATAATAATAATTTTATGAATTAACTGACTTTGTTAATTTCTCCAGTGCATTTTCGCATGCGCAAATATTAGATTTAAGCGCGTATTTTAAATGTATAATATATAAATGCTTGGTACTTTTATTTGATCCGATAAAAAGAAATGTTTTTTGTGATTGTACTCCATTTATTAATAAATTAAACGGGATAAATCTTTTTTATGTTAATAATTTCGAATGATTTTTTTTTTAAATTATAACGATAAAAAAATTTTTATGAATTATTGAGAAACAATCTTTACTTTTCATATATTATAATGATCGGTAAAAGAACCCTAAAAAAAATTAATCCAGTATAAAAAATATTAATAAAATCGCATCCAATGATCTAGCGGACATGGATTTTTTACATGGGCTGCTTAATCTTTTCTTCAAATAATCTGAAACTATAAAAAAAAGTCAAATAATTCTAGTTTCTTTTTTTTTGTATTTAATGCATTTCATCAATGCAATTGAAAACAAAGCAATAGTAAAATAAAAAAATAAATAGTAAAAAATAAATAATAAAAAATAAATAGTAAAAAATTTAATTCTTCACCCGCAATAAAATTGCAAATGATTAGTATAATTTATTCATACGTTCTTTTTATAATTTATGAACAAAACGATTTTTTTATCAAAATTCGCTGCGATCAATATGTTTTGCATTTAGTAATTCATAAAATAATACAAATTTACAAATTTGCGAAATCTTGGGCTCATCCGCAATAAATTTTCAAATGATTAGTACTTTTTTTATTATACAATAAATGTTTATTTCATGTAAAAAAAATTATTTATTAATTAATTCGCTACAATGAATAATTTTTTAATTTTGCAAAAAAACGAGTAAATACGCAATTTTCTTTTTAGAAATTGCAAAATCTGCAAAAAAAACGCAATTTTTGGATATTTATTTTTTTTAATCCATTTCATTTCGCCAAGTTCGCAACGGTGAACAATACAGATTATGATGCAAATCTTCATGTTTCCACTATAAATGAATAATGTATTAGCAATTAATTAAACTATTATTCTTTAAAGATCAACAATATTTATAAGCAAAAATAATCGATAAAGTATAATCTTTAATGATAAGAAATAAAATTATCGGTTACAAAATCGGTAATAAAATAGATTATAAGACTTTTTCTTACGCAAAATCATTTCCAATGTAATCGTAATTTAGACAAAAAATATATTATATTAAAAAAACATTTTTTTATTCGTTATCAATTTATTGGACATGTTTACATGATTCGTAATGGAATAGAAAAATACAAACATAAAAACTATAAAAAAATCATTCTGATAAATTCTTTTACGCTATTTTCTTTTTGCTTTCTCATAGAGAAAGCATTGTATCGGTAAAAAAATTTTTTTTCTATTTTTTCATTAATTTGTACATATTTAGACTCAGGGAATCGAAAAAGTGGTTTCCAGAAAATGTCTGTATGTGTGTGTGTGTGTGTGTGTGTGTGTGTATGTGTGTGTGTGTGTGTGTGTGTGTGTGTGTGTGTGTGTGTGTGTGTGTATGTGTGTGTATGATTATAGTACGCCAATAAGATCTCGAGAACTACTCGATGGATTAACTTCAAATTTTGCATGCAATTTATTTTTTTGTCTAACTGGGGAGAAGCTATTGAAAATTGATTTTCTTAGCTCAGTTTTTTTTTTAGAGCCATTTTAAGAATTTTAAAAAAATTTTGATTTTTCATTTTTTTGATATTTTACGTAAACTACTCGAAGAATTTTCTTGAAAATTTGTATGAACATTATTTGCGACTGCCAAAAGAAGAAAAACTTTTACCAACTGATTTTCTTAGCGCACTTTTAATTTTAAAGCATTTTGAAAATTTTGAAAAAAAATTTTTTTTTCATTTATTTTTTATTTTACGACAACCATTTGATAGATTTGCTTCTAAATTTGTATGCGAGTTATTCGCTATTGTTTAAAGAAAACAAACTTTGGAACACTTATTTTCTTAGCGTAGTTTTAATTTTAGAGCATTTTGAAAATTTTGGAAAAAATCTCTATTTTTCATTTTTTTCTATTACACAAAAACCATTCGATAGATTTGCTCGAAAATTTTCATGGAAATCATTTGCAATGGCCTAAATAAAACAAGCTTTGAAAAACTTATTTTCTCAGTGCAGTTTTAATTTTAGAGCATTTTGAAAATTTTGAATAAAATTTTTCTAATTTTTTTATATTTTACGTAAACTACTCGATGAAGGAGCTTCAAATTATGTATGAAAATTATTTATGATTGTCAAAATAAAATGAACTTTTAAAAACTAATTTTCTTCAATTTTCTTAGCGCACATTTAATTTTAGAGCATTTTGAAAATTTTGAAAAAATTTTTATTTTAATTTCTTTTCTATTGCACAAAAATCACTCGATAAACTTGCTCAAAAATTTTTATGCAAATTATTCACTATTATTTGAATAAATCAAGCTTTGGAAAACTTATTTTCTTTGGACAGTTTTAATTTTAGAGCATTTTGAAAATTTTGGAAAAAATGTTCATATTTCATTTTTTTCTATTACCCAAAAGCCATTCGATAGATTTGCTCAAAAATTTTCATGCAAATTATTTGTTATTGCCTAATTAAAGCAAGATTGGAAAAACTTATTTTCTTAGCGCAGTTTTAATTTTAGAGCATTTTGTAAATTTTGAATAGAATTTTACTTATTTTTTGGTATTTTACGTAAACTACTCGATGAAGTAGCTTAAAATTATGTATAGAAATTAGTTACGATTGCCTAAATAAAATAAACTTTTGAAAACTGGTTTTCTTAGCTTAGTTGTAACGTTAAAGAGTTTTGAAAATTTTAAAACAATGTTTATTTTTCAATTATTTGGTATTTTTTGTAAACTATTCGATAAAATGTTCCAAAATTTGTATGCAAGTTATTGGTTATAGTGTTAAGAAGACAAGCTTGAGAAAATTATTTCTATAAACGCATTTTTAATTTGAGAGCATCATAAAATCACATTATGCAAATGGCAAAAGTAAGAAAGAATAAAATTCATATAGTTTTCGTAGGTATTAAAACAGCCTTCAATACAGAGGATAGGGACCTTTATATTAAAATCGTATTTAAAAAAATAAAATCAAATTACTCTAACTCAATGTGCTCTATGATAAAGCATTGCGCCAAAGCACTTGGTAGCGTTTTTTTTAATACGATTACAGTATCATCGTTGGTAAATCCCCGCGAAAAAAGTCGGGATGTTAATTTTTTCTATAGTATCTTTCCCAGTGCCGTATTAAGGCATCGCAAGGTTCGGAGCTATTTTCAGCATGGGATCGCTTTCAAGATATCGTTTTATAATAAAAACAGAATAAATTTGACTAAATAAAATAATTTCTTATACAATTTAGTGAGAAATGCACAACTTATTATTAAAAAAATAATTATCTAGTATACACACATATAATATACATAATATAATCTTACGCATTATAGATCATAAAAAACAGATCTATTTATAAATAGTACATTATGTAACAAGGGTGCGAAATTGGGAATTTTTGCCCGAGTGTGAGCTTCTCGCCTGAACGAAGCGAGGGCGCCAAATTCACACGAGGGACATAAATTTCCGTCGCGTCTGTGGTGCATATACTATTTTTGAATCCGAAGGAAGCGAAGAAACACTTGGGAAAGTGTTACTTTGCACCTGGAGGGTTAAAAATAAATTTTTTCTTTACTTAGCTTCAGCAAACTCTTTTATTAAGTCACTAAAATTTAAAGATCTAAGTAAGTCTTTCTCTATTGCTAATCTTACTAAATAAGATAATCGATTATCAAGCATGGTCGACCAGCAACACATATTTTAAATTCTTTTCAAAACAGAAAACGATCTTTCTGTTTTGGAATTGACTATGGGTACAATCAAAAATATTCTATGAGTTATAAAAACATTCAGGAAAACATTGATAAAATAATATTCAGTTATTCAATTCAAAACAAGTAAAGGATTCAGTATGTAACCGCCCTTATCCTCATCCTTTTGCTGGTTTAAAAAAAATCATTAAGTTGTAATTTTAATAAAGGAATAAATTGTTCGAGTTCCTCAAACAATGTATTTTTTAAATCTTGATAATAAACTTCCACAAGTTTTTTATGTGCTGTTTCTCATTTTATCGATTCTTAACTAATAACTTAGACAGAAAACCAAACAATCCTGTAAAATAATTATAAACCTCGCTTCATTCAATTAATTCTGAGGTAATTTTATTAATTATAACAAGAAACGTTTCAATTCGAAACTGTTCAGTTTTACTAATAACTTCAGCTTCGACTTAACTATGGGATGAATTCTTTCTTATTTTTCTCTTCTGAATCGTTGCATATTGATGGGTTAATGGAATGATGGGTTGATGGCTTAATAGTCAACCAATCGACCCATCGATCCATTGCTTATCCATTCATCCAATTATTTGTCTTACTAACTCTCGTCGTGCACCTATCTGTATCTTTATCTGTATCTCCTGACACAATGCTGAAAATACATTGCATTATCTGAGAGAACATATAATCAGTCAGATTTTTCTCTCCAAATTAGTGGATTTCTCCTAGAGGGAAGCGATTCTTATTTTAACAACAAGAACAACGTGGTTGATAAGAATGTATCATCTACTAACGGTTGGTATATTTATTTTTTCGGAAAGAAACCTAATGAATTGGACATAACCTGTTGCTTATAACTCTTACAAGAATGAAATATATACGTTTGCATATTTAAATACTGAAAAGATAATCCCATGCGTACGGGCAGCGCACAAAATCAATTTTATAGCACTGCATGACATAAATTCGCACTTATACCACGCTTCTACGTATTATAAATAGTCTATTACTTAACAGTGAAAAAAAAGAACTGTGAAAAATTTTTAACTTTTTTGTACGGTTTAATAAAGAAAGACTAATTTTAGATGTGCCTTAACACTTGATCAACAAGGAACGTTAGTATAATAAGCAATAATTTGATATTTTGATTATTTTCTAAAGTTTTCATTGATAATTATAAGGTGTAGATTACAACTCATTTATATTAACAATTTTAAAATTAAATAACAATTATAAGCAAGTAAAATATGAGTAAAACTAAAATTGATAGTAACGTAACATGCAAAGCGAAGAGGTATAGTCATTTCAGCGTTGTATTATAAAGTGCTTCGGGAATCCCCTGTTACTACGCACGATTGCTATTGCTATACTATACATAAGTTACCTCCTCACCGCTCCTACGACGCTAATACATACGTGAAACAAAATTTAAATTTATTACTTTATAAAAGATAATTTCAACAAACAATTTCACATAATATCAATTATATTGATTAAAATTAATTATTATTACACATTTTAAGTATATTTTTAAAATTATATTTTTTAAAATCTTTTTCGATTCATCATTCACGGAGTGTTTAGTTTTAGGCTCATATATAGTTTTCGCTTTCGTTTTTTTAATTTATCATTCACGGAACGCCTAGTACTTGCTTTTTTACAGTTTTCGTTTTTATTTTTTGAATTATCATTCGTGAAGTGCATAGTTTTTTTTTGTTATTGTTTTTCATTAGTATAGATTTAATATGGCGAATTTATATCACTCGAGCTATAAAATAGTATAAGATACTCCTGACTTCAGTGGCCCATTATTTCACGGCGTTTAGCCCATAATCTCACACCGTCAAATAATGGGCTACTTATGTCACTTGTATCTTAATGTACTATTCTAATTTAACAATAAAAAAACAATTATTCATTTACCAATATTTGCAAAAACCATTTGATATTTTTTTAATTATCGTGCTGTCTTGTATTGGTATAATATCTTAAGAAGTTAGTTTTAGAATTTTCTAATTTTATATATTTATTTAATCCAGTTAAAAATCAAACAAATGTCGTCAACATGAAAAGTTTATTTGCGTGAAAAGTTGACCAATCAACACATATTGATCATAACTTTATTAATCGATGTCAATTTACCGATTTCCGGTTGTAAAAATCATATTCTTCAAGGCTGAAAAGTTTTAACGGCCGTCGTACTAAGAATATTTTTCGATGTAGTATTCGGAAAGTTCATAATAATAATATTAGAAATTATTCGGAATAAAAATGTTAAGCTGATGATAGTACAAATTTTATTCAATATGAAATGGTACAGATATTTAGGGAGGCAGGGAAAGAGGGACGGGGTCCAGGGGCAGAAGCCCCTGCCAGGAGGTTTGACTATGAAAAAATAATTAATAAATTTTTAAAATATAAAGATACAATTAATTTTCGAAAACCTATAATAAAATTAAAAAATTAATAAATATAAAAACACAACTTTCGAAAGCCTATGAACAAAATTAAAAATTCTTAAAATATGAAAACACTATTAATTTTCGCAGCTTAAAAATAAACCAATTAAAACTACAATATTTAAAAAAGAGAAAAAAAGTTTTAACAAGCGAAACTTATAACAGCGTCTTTCTCTTTCTAACTCTCTCTTATTCTTCTGCCGGAAGAGTTCGAAGAGTGCAATATGAACATATTTGTTCTTAAAGTGACAAGAGCGGATTACGCTTAAAAATACAGTACTATCTGAAACTAATACAAATTAAAGTAGAAACTCGAAGCTTTACAATGGTATAAAGAACAACTGGGGGCAACCATCAAATAAATGAGTAGAATAAAATTATAAATTTGTAACTTTAAAACCTTATGGAATAAATTGAAAAATTATTCATAATTTTTTAAATAAAAATATGGATACGTATGAAATGGTGATCAATCATTAGCTTTTTTGTTAAAATGAGTTATTTTTTAAATTGGGCTTACCATTGAAAAAAAGATTTATCTATGATTAACTATAAAAAATTTCATGTTTTTGTGTATACTGTCAACATTGCCCGGTTAGAGCTGGATCGAATGCGAGAATAACTAGTCCAGGGGCAAACTACATAAGTCGTGGCCGATCGAGGTCTTCGATTCTACCCAGGTTTTTTTTATGTATTTTGACCTGCTGAATCCGAATTTTTTGGGTAGAAAGTCTGAAAATGGTGCATTCAATAATTATTAACAATTATAATTAAAAAAATGCGTTTTTTCCAAAAAAAAAAAATTTTATCATATTTTTTAGGTCATTTTAAGTGAAAAAGCTTCTCATGAACATATTGTTAAAATGTACGAAATAGGCAGGAAAAAATCGCAAAGTTTGAAAAAACGAGATTTTTCAAAACTTTGTCAGTTTATAGCTCAGCTTCTACTGCTTTAATTTTAACTCACAATAGCTTAAATTGTTTGTTAAAATGTAGACTTAGAGATTACAGTAGTTGGTGACAATATTTATAATGATTACATTACTCATTAATCGCTCAAAAAAGTACCGTTTACAGCTTACCTATGAACAGACCCAGGCGTCGCGCGGGTTCGCGTAAAAGGTACTTTTTTGAGCGATTAATGAGTAATGTAATCATTATTATATACTGTCACCAACTACTGTAATGTTTAAGTTTACATTTAAACAAACAATTTAAGCTATTGTGAGTTGAAATTAAAGCAGTAGAAGCTGAGCTATAAGCTAAGTTTTGAAAAATCACGTTTTTTAAACTTTGCGATTTTTTTCTGCAGATTCAGTGTATTTTAGCAATAGGGTATTGTGCCGTATTACTGAGGCATTAAGATAATTTCCGGAAAACAGCTCAATTATTAAATAAAATTATAAAAATACACCGGCACACAAAAAAAAAGTGGTCTGACATCGGAACCAGACCACCATACCTGTATGTTTTTCAGGTCGCTGGATTCGAATCCGGGGTCGGTTTGAGCCCATCACGTCAGGGTCAAGGTCAGTTCAAGGTCAAATCGAGAAGAAACTGGTTATGCCGAGAAAAATGCCATACCCTTATGTTTTTCGGGTCGCTGAATCCGAATCCGAGGTCGGTTTGACCCCATCACGTCAGGGTCAAGGTCAGTTCAAGGTGAAATCGAGAAGAAACGGTTTATGCCCAGAAAAATGCCATACCTTTATGTTTTTCGGGTCGCTGAATCAGAATCCGAGGTCGGTTTGACCTCATCGCCCTGAGTTTTGCCACAATGCATATAAAATATTAAAAAATACCGGAACAGTTTTTTCGTCATTATTAGGTCACATTTGTATGTATTTTAACGTGGTATTTTGGTTACTTTTTATCTTTCTTGTAGTTTTATGAGACTCAAGTCTCTTCTAATCGAAGCGCTGGATATTGCAGTTGAGAAAACTGCTTAATCCTTCTTTCGCTTGTAACGTTCTCTTTTGTTTTCAAAGGATCTATGTAGTGGATTTCTAATCCTTTTCGAATTGCTGTTATCTTCAGTGTCTCTTTTCAGTAGCCAACAGTAGTCTGCCATCATATTTACGTCCCATTTTCCTTGCCAACGCTGTTCGACTTCTTTCAGATCTTGATGGAAACGCTCACCTTGCTCTTCGCTGTAATCGCCTAAATTCTCTGGAAAATAGCTAACATGAGAATCTAGGAAATGGAGTTTAAGATTCATCAAACATCCCAAACGCTGAAAGTTACTTACCATATTTGCTACGATGGCTTCAAAGTCAGCACTTTTCTCATTTCCCAAAAGTTTCGAGCAACATTTCGAAAACTAAGCCATGCAGCTTTTTCTAAATCGTTCATTGTATTTATGAGATGTTCATCGTAAAATAGTTTTCTGATCTGAGGTACATTGAATATCTCTTCTTTCAACTTAGCTTCAGTCAATTAAGGAAATTGATTTGTCAGGTATTGAAAACATTGTCCTTCCTTATCCAGCTTTCACAAATTAGCACTTAGCACTTAGCACTAGCACTAAGCTTATTAGCACTTTTTTATTAGCACTTTAGCTACTGCATTTTAACAGACAACATTCTGCCGAATTGATAGCTGGGTAGATGAATTGAAACAAACATAAGTTAATTGTATGAACAGATGCGTGGTTGAATCAACCATGTTATTTTCTCAGTGCAACGTTCTTTTTTGTTTTGATGTTCTCGTTCGCTTGAATGTCCTCCTGTGTCTGCATCCAGGGCACCTCCACGCGGTGACGGCGGGCAATGGAATTGCAACGCTATCCGGCTAAGTCCCTCTTTCATGCCGTCATGGCAGGCACGGGCGGATTACCTATTATGATGCAGGGGATCGGAACCCCAGTATCGGCGGCTGGTCTGGGTGAGAAAGCGGGCCCGCAGGCGTCGTCATCAAGCGACCGCAGCTTCTTATTGGTTGGCGACTTGACTGATAAGGAGTATGAGGCTACAAGAAGAACTCATGGCTCAACCAACCATGACTGTTGTCACGACAGAAATATGTTCTGCTTTGTTTGCGGGAGATATGAAGTAAGCAAATTGCGCAGTAAAATGACTAATAAATGTAGAAGTATATATCGTGAATGTTATAAGAGTGTACTTTCCAGTCAAGATGATACGTTTGCTCCAGATAGTATCTGCTGCTCTTGTTACAACATGCTGAGACGATGGAATGAAAAGAAAAACAATAAAGTTTTAAAGTACAGCTCACCAGTAATATGGTCTATTCCTGAATCACAAGAAGAGTGCTACTTTTGCAATACAGCGATAGAGGGATTCAATGTGATGACAAAATCAAAATATGTTACTCAATAGTGTCTTCTATTGTACCAGCAAATATTTGGGAGTCCAATATTGAAAATATGGATACCAGCATATCAATGAATGAAGCTTCAACGAGTATTGAAGCAACAGATACAGAAGAAATTGTACACAGTAAAAAATTTTGTGTGATTCGTCAAACTTTTTTTTGTACAAAAATTTTTTGTGTTAAAATTTTACAAACATCTTTGTAAAATCATCATAAAATTTTTGTAATTTAAAAATTTTTGTGTACTTTTAAAATCAACACAAAAATTTTTGTAGAATTAACACACGGAGTTTGTTATTTTTACAAACATGTGTGTACTTAGTTATTCAAATAATTTCATACTTTTAATAATTATATTGGCATTACAACTCGCGCCTTTTGCTAGCTAAAAATGGCTGCTCAATGTAGGAAAAATATGCAGAAACCTATGGAGAATATTAAATTTTAATTGATTATTTAACTTATTATTTTAAAAAAATGCAATCGTAAATGACTATAATATGCACATTTGTTAGTTGTACCATTTTAAATCGGATTTTCATCAATCGGATTTTTAATTAGTAAAATAATCAACTAAAACTAAATATTCTCCATAGGTTTCTGCATATTTATCTATATCAAACGGCCATGTTGTTTACATATATATATATATATTATATACACAGTGATTCTAAACTACTGTATTTCCCTTGACAGGGTGATAGAGGACATCATTCTGAACAAACTTTATATTGTAATTTTTTTCTATCTCGTATAGTTTTTTAAACTACGGCACTTTAAAGTTACGCTTTTTCAGCCAATCAGAGAGCGTCATTCTAAACGTTCGAAAACAGCAACAAGTGTGTGCCCATTCTGCCCCGGTAGCAACGAGCTCATTAATCGCTTGCATAGTTACCAAATAAATAAACATTTGTTTGTTACTGTCCCTGACATATAACCCAAAAATAAAAATTTGAGTATTCTAATGTTTATAATCGAAGTACGTAATGTTGAATAATAGATGGCAATGCTAGTCTTATAATAAAGATACAATTTGTTGTTTTATTTTATTTTATAACTAAATAAATTATTTTATTTTAAAACTAATAAATTCAATAAAAATAATAATTTGAAATTGCAAAAATATCAAATTACTAATTAAATAAATTATTGATGATAATGATTAATTATTGATAAATAATTATTATAATTACTAATGGACTATAATGAATAATTTAATTTTGAAATATTTCTGTGAAAATAGTCTTTTGAACAAAATTGCCTAAAGAAAAAACATTCAACTCCAGTGTTATTTCGTATACCGAACCGTATTTTTGACTACTACGATACTTCCATTCGTACGAAAAATTCGTTCGGTGTACGAACTAACACCGATGTTTGATTTTTTTTTCGTAAGCGTGTTACAAATATGATAATTCTTAAAATAGCAGGCGTAGAAGTAACGATAATAATTAAATATTCATTTTTTCGAATATTTAATAAGATATACTTTTTCTTCTAATTACTTAAAAAAGTTAAGTAACTTCATGATAATATCGTTGTTTTGTGCAAAATAATTTTTTTTATGATTACTCTTATTCTAAAAATGGTACAATCAGATAATTTTATTTAACAGAACATGTTTCAATATGCTTAAGCTTGACAGCGTTATAAAAGAATTTTGTTTATAATTACAGTTTCTTAAGGTTGCTTCCTTGGGTTATACACGTCATGCAGAACATAATTAGAAAATTATTTTTAATTAGCTTTTTCATAAATTTTATGCATTGAACGTACAATTATCTAAGAAAGAGATACTTTGGGGTGCAAATAAAAGTATTTCATAACAATTGCAACCCTAGTCGTGGAGATATTAATAATTCAAAAAAAGATACAAAAAATGTTCTAAAAACACAGGTAACTTTTTTTTTTTAAAGTGATTGGAACGCAATAAAGCTCATTTTGTGCCTTAAAAATATCAGAGAGAGTTACCACGTAATTTCAGTGATAGTTCTTACAGTTTAAACGTAAATTACAATTGTTTATTAATACACTTTATAATTTTTTCAAACAATTGTAATTTACGTTTAAACTGTAAGCACTATCACTGGAATTCCATGGGTGACTCCTTTTGAAATTTTTAATGCACAAAATGAGCTTTAATACGTCCCAATCACATGAAAAATAAAGTTTCTTGTGTTTTTAGAAAATATTTTGTTCTCTTTTGAATTATTAATATTTTCGCGACTTGAGTTGCAATTGTTATGAAATAATTTT